>NQIM01000163.1:0-77594 GCA_003426235.1 Xylaria polymorpha | reverse complement strand
AAAAAAGTGGCACGCCATTCGGACCCTTGGAACAATCAGATGCAAGTAATAGGTAGCCAGCCCCACGTTCATGAAGTCCCGTCGCCTTTTTTTTTTCCCCAAGGGTCGCGCGTTAGCGTAAATAGCTGGGCCGGAACATGGTCAAGAGCGGTCAACATCAGTACATACATACTGTGCAATAGGGGCCTCATTGCTGTGACTAGACAAGTGAAACGCAAGGACACAGGGACATAGGGACATAGGGACATAGGTAGGTACATAGGTAAGCATTAAATCAACATGGATCACTACAATATCCAGTGAAAGATTAGGTACATAGGTACCTAAGGTAGATAGATGGTATGTAATGATGATGATGATGATGATGATAGTATTCTCGAATACACTCGAGGTTACGTCTAGCAACCTGACCAGCCTCCAAAATAAACTTCTAGACTACTACCAGTTGGGTAGGTAGGTACGGAAAATATCCATGTAGGTTTAGATCTAGATAGAGAGATCTCCACTTCTATGGCCTCTATAGCCTCGGCCGTCTAGTCTACTGTATCCCCCTCTATATTAAAGTCCACGGTGTACCTGTCCTCTAAGTGCTGCCGTTAACTCCAAACATGATGGAAACAGGGAAAGTCGCTTGGAAAAGAAAAAAAAATGATGAGAAAAAAGAAAAGGTGGTATGCAAAGACAACCGCTTAAAACGCCTAACATTTCTAGGTCAGCGTGATGGTGTAGCTGTCTCTGCGATTTCTTGGCAGCAGAGGTTGGATGCGTGCTAATTTCTTGTTGATCGACTCGACCGGGGTCGACTTAACCGCCCTAGCCGCGACGTCGCTGGTTTGGATCAGGTAATCCAGCAGCTCCGCGACCTCGTCGTCCGTCCCCAGCTCGTTGAAGAATTCCAATCTCTTGAGATGGGGCGGTATCCCGAACGAGTCGAGACGGGGCTTCTTGGACGACTTGCCGAAAAGCTGCCAGTCCCAGTTGAGGCGAAAGACTTTCAGGGCATCAAAGTCTCGCATGCGGAGCGGTCGTCTGCTGCCCAGAGTGGGAAAGTCGATGGTGATCTTTTCTAGGGACTCGCACTGGGATCGCAATGCTACGATATAGTCGCCCATGTTATCGGAGCTCTCCTCCAAGTCCGGCTTTGGCTCCGCGCTCTGCGTCATGACGAATTCCTGTAGGGCCTTTGGAAGCTCGAGGACGTCGCCGAGGGCATCATCGCTGATGTCGCACTCAATCAGATGCAGCTGCTTCAGAGGAAGTTCGTGTGGGCGCTCGATGAAGTCAAAGCCTCGATAATCCAGCTTTGCTCTTCGAATGAACAGAGTCTCGAGCGTGGGATGCGCAAAAATGTGGATGTTCTCGCGGAGATCCCAATAGGCGTCGTCGGGGCACTGGTAGAATAAACTGCACGATTTGAGATAGGCCAGGTCGAACGGTCCGTTGAACAAGGCACCGATGCCGTGGAGCAGGGTGACGGGAACGGAGATCTCCAGCTCCTGCAGGTTGGACATTGTGGAGATTGTGCGCGACAGGCTGTCGAAGTGCTCGGGCGTATAGTGCGAGTTGGCGATGTGGCCGTTGAGACTCAAATGCGACAGTTCGCTGGTGGGATACTCGAGGCTGGCGAAGTGGATGGCCGACCCGCGGCGCTCCCGGCGCGTGAGAGACTCGCCGAAGACGAGGTGATGCTCGGGCTTGGCGAAGAGGACATCCTTGTAAAGAATCGAGTCGGCGATGTCGTGCCACTTCTTGTTGACGAGGGACACGCTGCATATGTCGCGCGGCGTCGAGCTAGCCAGTAGCTGGAATATCTGCGTCAACACCGGATCCGGCAAGTCTGCAAAACGACCTCCCGGGTTGCTGCTGGCGCCGTTGGCGCTGTTGCTGTCGGGGTTTGGGTGGTCGTTGGTGGTGGTGGTGGTGTTGCCGTTGAGGCCGCCGCGGTGTGTCGCAGGCTCGCGGCTCTTGGCTTGCGGACCAGTGCTGCCGGCGGCGTCGTCGCGGGACATTTCGCTGGCGAGCTGTGTCGAATGCGGAGGTGGATCTGGGGAGGACGATGGCGGTGGGCACCGAACTGACTGACTGACTGACTGAGATCTGGCGGAATTCAGGTCCTGGGTTTTGGCTTCTGATTGTTGTGGATCGCCCCGCTCACCGCCACAGCAGGCTTAGGCTCTGCTGACAAGGGGACCAGGGGCGGGCTTAGTTCGCTGGAGAGTTCTCTGGTTGTTTCAGCTGTAAGCGGCTTTTCGCGTGTGCTGATTCGCCTTCGCAGTAAGTACCTACTCCGGAATGTTGGGAACAAAAGGACAAAAGGGGTGCTGAAATGGCTACCTAGTGCAAGGCTGTTGGCTTATATATCACATTTCCAGCGCTTTCTCCGGAATGTAGTCATAGCCGAAATCAAACTCAATAATTTGGGGAGTCAGACTTGATCTGACCTGACCTGACCTGACCCGTTCGTCATTGGCCATGTGAAACAGCACAGGGATAACGCATCCAGGTTATCTGCATTCGATTAACCTTAGGTACTTAGTTTCCTGAACTCACTTACATGGGGGGTTCCAAAACTCAAGCTTCTCGTGTTTGGTAGCTTACAAAAAAGAGATTGCCAACCTTTAAACCCCGAAGTTGCATTAGGATGTGTAATAAATACCGTGCCGCATATGTCGCACATGCATGCGTAACGGGAAGAGGTTGGCTCTCGGGCTACTGTAGACTGATACCCGGCACGTGGGAGGGACGGCGAATAGGCTGCTATTATTAAAATGTACGTCGGTATTGTCAGGATTGGCGTGCATATTGACACGTGATTAACCATTTTGGCTTGATTTCGACTGAAGGGGCTGGGATTGCTTTAAGGCTGATTCATAGGTAGTCGAGAGTGTTGCCCAGTATAAGCCTCTGCTTATTGCCTTACAGTAGGTATCGTTCAGCGTGCCCTAGGTATGCAGTATGGGTGTAAAAGAGATAGAACGAAGCAGCAACGGTGGAATTTCAGAACTCTATTCCTTTTGGGTCTTAGGCCGGTCAACGATTTGTACCAGAGTGCGATAGATGACTGGCTACGATTGAGTAGGTAGGCGGCGGGTTGGAGCATGGTTAATGCTGCTCGAAGTGTGAACTGGAGTATTCTCATATCACATCAATACCTACTAAAGGCAGCTCGCTATAAACGAAATGCCTTAGGTTAGCAAGTAACTTAGTACCCTACCCAATGTGTGCACCATTGCCGCTATAGGCACAGGTGGCATATGATATCATCTAAAACCTCTGTCGAGATGAGTGAGTATATGTAGCGATGAAAAGAAAATATATTGTTTCCGTTACGAAATAGTTAGGCGATGAAATAAGTAAATATGCATAGTATCTAGGCAAAAGGTCGGCCACCAACGAAGTACGTACGCCTGAATAGAGTGCGACGAGACTAATTTTGTGTCACGGGCTAGCTTACCTACATATGTAAGTACATATAAAGAAATGTCAGCGCAACGCTGTAATCGACACTATTCAGGTCTGAATAGTGTCGAATTCCGGAGCAATATAGTTACGATGATAGCTTCAAGACGAAAAGAGGAAGAATGTGGTTTCGGATGTCGGCAGAGGTGCAGTATGATTGTCCGACGGGCTCCTAACATAAGTAGGTGAGCGTTCAATGCCAGTTTAGCCCCTCCACTATCCAAAGCTTATATCTACCTTTATCATCTATCATGCTAAAGGTTAAGTTGACGTCTAGAGAGAGGAGGTATGATGACTTGTATTATTGGTCATACGAGATGTTTTATTAGCGCCTGGGGCTGTGTTGTGCGTTGTGCTATATGTAGTATGTGTACCTACTTAGATTGTACAGTAGATATAGGTAAATTGTGGACTGCCTACAGGGACCGATGATGCAATGCCCGAAGATAGCTTGACAGCTAATGACTAGCCATCTATAGTAAATTCATACTAGCGTAGTATAGATGATCTGGAACGATCAGAACCATTGGTATCGAGGCGTCGGAACTTTAGGTCAACGATAACCACTTAGAGCGATTTGAAACCTCCTTACAAGAGCTCTGCTATCTAATTTCGCTGTTCTGGTTGAATACAGGGGCGTCGAAGTTCTATTTATCATGATAGTGACCTTTAGCGACAAGCGCAGCTCGTGCGTTAGCCCAGTTATGATATAAGCATGAGGTACCCCCAACTACCTAAATTTCTTGATACAAAGTAGGGCTTTAAATTTCATGCAGTACCTTCCTTATAAGTTATAAACTCTGTCATTGTCCTGCTTGATAACCGGTACGGCCGTTTGAACGAAGCGACCAGGTAGGTAGCCTCCACCGCGTAATCAAGTCGCAAACAAAAGGCTCTACATAGTAACAGGGAGGATTGCGCACTCCCCATGCGTTACCTTATTTGCGCTTAAACCAGCTGAAGTCAGGAACCATGCCCCGAATTTACTGAGTGCAAGGCCTAAAAATTGCTCATCAAGGCTTAACAGCCAATCAACGGCCATACTTGACCCTGCCGGTGCTCGTCCCGATTCGCGCCCCCCGGTCAGGCCCCGGCTGCTATCCAGGCCGTGCGTGTTAGTATTAGCATTTAATAGGCACTTTACGGGCCAAGCGACGTCTCAGAGAAAGAAGCCGCGATCCACAGGCGTGGAGGCATCCGTCGTCAGCGACGAGTTCCACCCGTGACGGCGTCATCCACATGCCCCTAACCTAGCAAGCATGTTACAAACAACTTTTCCTTCCTTGTAATGAGGCGTGGTCTGTTCTTGGGCCCTGTAAGGGGGACAAGGCGTTTTCTTTCTCTTTTTTGTGCTATCTTCAATTCATCTCCAAACACGCGCTTGTCTTTGTATAATCAGTCCTGTCGTCCACGTCCTTGTGAATCTGTACTACGCACCTTCGTTTCATTTCGAGCTCTTCACTGAGCCTCGACGTCATTGAGCTGAAGTGATCATCCGCTACCTAAATCCTTTCTTTCGCTCCGGCTGCTCTTCTGCCTATTCCACATCCTACTTACTACGTTAAAGCTATAAAATCGAGATCAGACACTTTTGGTCTGGATTGTTCCGAAGTCAGCTTGACTCGAATCCCATTTACCTCGTCCATTGGGACATCTAAACATGTCTTATTCATGGCCCAGCGCGGGTGTTCTACCCCGCGACGATGGGACTGACCAGTTCCTTAAACTCATACAAAACCCCTTCAACACACAAGTATGTCCCATATGACCACTGTCCCATAGCCAACTCTAACCGTGATATAGTTGAGCGAAAAGGCGTTTTGGTCGTCCTTTGGCTATTCTTTTGGAGCGGCTTTACTGTTCGCCCTTTTATTTTGTATACTACGACCGTACAATGGCACCGTATATGCACCTCGTCTGAAGCACGCCGACGAGAAACATGCGCCGCCGCCAGTAGATAACGGCGTTTTCAGTTGGGTATCCCCCGTCGTAAAAACACGCGAGCAAGTCCTGGCTGAGAAAATCGGTGTTGACGCTACTCTATTCTTACGATTCACTAAAATGTCTCGCAATCTGATGATTGCTCTCTCCGTGGTCGGTTGTGGCGTCTATATTCCGATCAATGTCGTGGAAAACGGGCGCAATGCAGCATTAGATAACACAAACGTCTTCATTCGCCTCACTCCCCTGGGGGTCTGGGGCGCTGCTTGTTGGGCACATGTCATTGTCTCCTACGTATTTGACGTCTTGGTGTGCTTTTTTATCTGGTGGAACTACCGCGCAGTTACTCATCTACGACGTCAATATCTCGACAGCCCCGAGTATCAGGAAAGTTTGCACTCAAGGACTCTAATGGTACGTTAAATTACTCCCGGATCTTCTCTCGGGTCCACAAGGACAAGTGTCGCGCAGGTGATCGCATTTTATATTCAGAATCCCAACATTGCTAGTCGTTTGCGGCTTCAAGCGCCTTCAACTACCTCGGGTAGTGCTGACTTCGTTCTAGATTACCGATATCCCTTCCGCATATCAAACTGATGCCGGGGTCTCGCAAATTGTAGACGAAGTAGATAACGCAGGGGATCATTCTGGAATTGTTGCTCGCAACGTGAAAGGTCTTCCGGAGCTGATTGAGGAGCACGATGAGGTTGTCAAAGAACTTGAATCGGTGCTCGCTAAGTACTTGAAAAACCCAGACAAATTGCCCGCAAAGCGACCCCAATGCAAAACCCAAAAAGGAGACCCATGTTACAGTGCGGTCACGAAGGTTGACGCCATCGACTATCTCACATCTCGGATTGAACGACTCAAAGCAGATATTATTGAGAAGCGAAAATCGGTAGACCAGCAAAAGACACTTTCTTATGGATTTGCCAGTTATTCAAGCATTGAAGAAGCCCACAACGTCGCTTTCGCCGCTAAGAAGAAGCATCCGCAAGGCTCTACCATCCAGCTTGCACCGAAGCCGAGCGATTTGATATGGGAGAACCTTCCGTTAGACCGGCATCGCCGGCGGTGGGGTGCCTTCATGAACAGTTTCTGGGTTGCTGTCCTTACTGCCGTCTGGACCGTGCCTAATGCTCTCATAGCGGTCTTTCTCGCCAATTTGAGCAATCTCGGGTCTGTTTGGCCTGGATTTCAGGATGAGCTCCTCAGAAACCAGAGAACGTGGGGTGCTATCCAAGGTATTCTCGCCCCTTTAGTCACAACACTGTTCTACCTTGTCCTCCCCGTCATATTTCGTCGACTTTCGGTATATGCCGGCGATTATTCGAGGACTTCTCGTGAGAGACATGTCACTCAAAAGTTGTACGCCTTCTTCGTCTTCAATAATCTTATCGTCTTTTCTCTATTTTCTACAGCCTGGAAATACATCGCGGCAGTAAAAGATGCAGAAAAAGATGGTGATATTTGGGCGGCGATCGTCAATTCGCATCCATTCGGTAGGTCCACCATGACTTTGTACTCCCGGATAGAGGAGGACAAATAGTTTACCCACCTTCTATATCAGCGGAAAAAACTAATAATAGTATACTAGGTAATTTACTTACCGCTTTCTGCGATGTTTCGGTATGTATAAAACCCTCCCGTGCGCCTAATCCCTTAGTCTACTTGTCTCGTATGATCTCGCAAGTGTTATGATGCGAGACTCAGAGATCTCGACTAACATGTTTCTACGCATAGCCTTTCTGGCTCAATTATTTGCTACAGCGCAATTTCGGGGCCGCGCTTGATCTATCACAGCTTATCAAGCTAGCCAAGGGGTACTTTACTCGCAAATTATTTAGTCCAACTCCACGCGAACGCATAGAACTCTCGGCACCACCACCGTTCGATTACGCTGCCTACTATAACAATTTCCTCTTTTATTCAACCGTTGCTTTGGTCTTTGCGCCTTTCCAACCCCTTGTGCTTCCTGTTACCGCATTTTATTTTACTCTTGACACTTTCACAAAAAGTTACCTGCTGTTGTAAGTCTGTCTCTTAGTCTCAATATTCTTCGATTAACGTATTGGCTCCAGATATGTATTCGTTACCAAGCATGAAAGCGGCGGCGCCTTTTGGCGAGTACTCGTTAATAGGTTGCTCTTTGCTACCTTGCTTGCCAATGTTGTAACAACGATCTTTATCATCGATCGGCGTGAGTCGATTACTCAGGTCATATTGATGTTGTGAGTAATTCCCGGGCCACTTTCTTCTTGCTTAGGCAGCTTCCAAAGCACCAACTTCTAAATCCTTCACAAATCACGCTCAAAGGGGCGATAACTGACTCTGAGTGTTCAGACCACTCCTCCTCGTTATAGCGGGCTTTAAATGGTACTGTCGACGCACGTTCGATGATAATTTACATTTCTACTCTAAGGGCTTGCACGGCATAGAAGATGGAAAGTTGTCAACGAAACCAAAGCACGACCGCGTCGGAGTCCGCTTCGGCCACCCGGCACTATACAAAAAGCTGATGGTTCCCCTTGTGAACGAAAAAGCCAATCATCTTCTCAAGGAGATTATTCGTGATCAATCGGATGCCGAATTTAGTGAGACTAATAATTACACCGATACATACCGAATGCAGAGGCTTTCTACACACCAATCAGGTCAGGCCAACGCCACTTTCGAGGTTGTTAATGAGTCTCAAATGAATTTCGAGCACTTCCGCGATCGCGAAGAGTTCCGTGAGTTCGGAGGCGATGGTGACCTCTATAGCAATTCATCCGACCCGTCAAAATCCAGCTCACCTGCTCCTTGGCAATATCCTCGCTCCGACTCCAATGTCTCACTCCCTCATAATATAGACCTCGCACAGGAGGGGGATTACGAAGGAGCCACATATCCCACTGGCTATCACCCTCCATCAAAGTTTCGGCCTCAACCACTGACACGCCAATATTCCGAAACATCAATTGAACAGGGCCCCATCGCAACCAGGCAAGCGAATTGGTCAGAGGTAGATTTGCTAAGTAGCGCAGCGCCATTGGGGAAAACGACGTATAGTAAGTCAGACAGATGAAGCGGTCATAGAAGTGCAATCGGATTAAAAGTAGATTTAATATTTAAGTCGAGTGTAGAGGAGCATTTGCAAGGGGGCTTGATTCGGAAAAGGGGCGTTCTATAGGTTCATTCAATATGCAGCATTCTCACGATGCCACAATCAGCTTCACGCTTCACGGCATTGTTTGCCCGTTGTTACCAGGGGCAAATCTCAAAATAATAACTAAATTAGATATAATCAATTTGATATACGTATCTTAGCCTTAAAGGCGAGACCCTTATGTGCTCGACGCCGTTCCAATGTATGTATGCTGTGCGGCTCGTTGAAAGCTCAGAGGATCAAACACTGGAAATGACCTCATAGAGTCCCAGGAAGAAAACTCCGGAAATACTACTCTTCAGGATAGCCCCGTAGTGTTTCTGGCATGATTAATGTTGCCATGAAACCCCGTCACAGGTTAGATTCATCTGTTCAAACGGTCGAAGCATTCACTAACCCCTAGTCACACAGCCATATCTTCCTAGATGCTCCGAATGGCACGTGGCAAAGTGATGCCCCAATAAACATGATTCGGTACCTGCATGTAAGAGAAATTAGAACTCCGAGGGAGTCTTTTTGGGGGGCGGTGGGGAGTTCGCTTGCGTATCCCTCCCCTCCAGGACACATTAGTCAGTCTAGCGAAGGACGTTTCCCAGTTTACCTGACTAGCATCACCGACCTTGATGATTGCCCTAGCCTGAATCTGGCAAAGCGAATGTCGTAAGTCAGGTACCGTAGATCAATGGCGATTATATTCTGGGTCTCGGACTCTGTACCGCTCCTAGCTCACTACACAATATAGAAGTCTATGAAACAAGACGAATTCGCTCGCCGTAGTTGAGACGATTCAGTGAAGACGGGATAGTGGTACCTTCGCTCATGTCATGTCTGTCCACGAATACAAGTCAGACTTGCCCACATCCGAAACCACGATGTACAGCATGTATAAATAAATACGTAGTCCTAGAACCAAAACCCCTAATATGTGTCTCGAAAACCAGCAACACCACTTTCGTTGTGAAACATACAATCGCTTTACCTTCGCAGTCTTTGCGGATCACTATCCTTTACCATTCAATTCAAGACTTCCAATCTTTATATAGTCATCTCTGAGAGATAGACAGCCATACGGGCAGACATAGATTACCAATTCCAACAATCGACTAAAGCAAACACATCTCATCGAAAAAAAAAATGCTTTCACTCGCTCAGATCTTGATCGCCCTCAGCGCTGCAGGCAGCGTCTTCGCAACCCCGCTCTACGGCAATACCACCACGACGGCAGCGCGTTCTCAATCCTTCACGGGCGACATCACATACTACCAGCCAGGACTTGGGGCTTGCGGGGAGACGAGCTCAGATAGCGAGGCCGTCGTCGCCATGTCGCCAGCGCAGTACAGCGGGAACTGCGGTAAGTCGATCACCATCAGCAAAGACGGGAAGACGGCCCAAGCAAAGGTCGTCGACAAATGCCCCGCGTGCGCGAGCGGATCGATCGATGTCTCGTCGACCGTCTTCGGGTCGCTGGTCGACGACTTGTCCGTCGGACGGACTACGGTCAGTTGGTCTTTCGATTCATGATCAAACAGAGCACGGCCAGATTGTTGTGGAGACAGACGCTCACCGGTTAATGGACGTGATGGAGCTGGCTCCGAACTGCCTAGGAGAGCTGCGCTGCCGCAACTGCCGAGTCGTCGTGCGGGTCATGACGCTAATGGTTGAGGCTTTGGGGAGAAGTGGGGGTTATGATCACGATCGCTTAAGCATACATAGTATATGACACACTAGATAGAATACCTAGAGGAATACCGGATGTTAGATATCCATCATGGTTTATAGAGCGAGGTGGTAGCGCCTGCTTTTCCATGGTAAATCTCTCGTCAATACACTCGTTAGTCCCTCATCAACACTCCCTTGTGTCACGTCGTTGTGAATTTGTATGTCAAATCCAGAAGCGTGTTCCTTCGATTCATCGAGGATTGCAGGCTTTCAAAGCTAGTGATAGTAAATATTGTTTATCAACCACCTATCTCGGTAAGGAAGCGATATGTCATATTCCTACTTATCACGAGCATGTTGAAATCACTAATATTATGGAAGCTTTTATTTAGGAGCTAGCTATGGGGTTTCTACAAGAGACTGCGTTGTCATGAAGGAGAGGAATTTGGTGAGTTGAAAGATATCGCAGGGTAGGGTATTAGCGAGAATCAGCACATGCTACTAATCGCGATCGCTAATATCCTAACCGTAAAATTACTCTAGTGAAACATTAAAATAATTTTAGTATCTAGAATCGAGTAGAACATAGGTTACCTGTTTTTTTAGCATACGAATAAGGTTGTATTCTAACAAATACGAAACTCAGCTAATCATCTTAGCTTTATGTGACTCTATCCCTTGATTTATTATTTATTACAACCAGAATAAATATTACTTGAATGTCCAATATCTACGTGTAAGTTCAGGGGAGAACAGTTTGTAGAGAGTACTAGAAACCCTGGCGTTGTCCTTAACTATTATTCGTCCCCAAAATTGAAAACGATAATACTCATTCCCATATAACCTCAAAAAGGTCTAGATCATCAGGATATGTAGAAGATAGTGTAAGCGCCGCGGTAATAAGGATGAACAAGTAGCCATTTTCATTTCCTTATCTACCCCATGTTCATTTTTATTTATCAAAATTTGAGGGATACGGTAGTCGTACCATAGGATACATCCTTAGTTGACACTTAAGGCTTAATGAACCCAATCCCGTTATGTATCATACATGATCAAAAATGCTCAGTACACTGTAGGCGGGTTACTGACAATGTAGTTCCCAAGCGACGTCGTACCATTCATTTGCGTATAAATAGCTTGGGTAAAAGCTTGTGCACTCAGGCTAGCGCCAGTAGGGCTAGTGTGCGTATGGTCGTTTGGATAAAGGGCGTTTGTCGCGGAGTTCCCAAGCTTATTATACACTATAAGGCGCCGTAAGTCAGATGTCATACCATTTAGTAGTGTCAAGTGTTTGCGAAACATAAAGTGCAAAGGAAGGCATTGCTCTGACGGCACAGTAGATATGGACCCCCGAGGGCAACATCTCCATACTGAAACTAATTACTCACTTTTAGATACAGCCTGGAAATGGTCGACAAAGTAGACGCCACTGCCGAGGGCTTTCTGTGCGGTCAACTGGTAACCGACGAACCGTGATGGAGAGCTGACGAAGGATCCCGTCTCCCACAGGTTATTTGGAGTTTGAGAGCTGAGGACGACGGTGGCTCCCTTGGCGGTCATTAATCTGGCAGCCTGAATGACATAGAATACGAAAGTGCTGCAACGCTCAGAATTAGTTATCGCTATTTGGAGTGTGTCGGAAGCTTCTAGACACTATCTTGGCCCGAAAAGGGAAATCTCGCGCCCCAAAATGTGCCAAAACAAGAAGATGGTTCCGAGAATTCCTTACTAAACGGTTTCGCCCGTCGAATCTGAGATGCAAGTCTCTGTTCCTGCACCCGGACAATCCGAACGGCCGTTGTCGCTAGACTCAGGAGAACCCCCGTCGTTATGCCCGAATTCGATAACGACGATGTCACCCGATTGAACAACGCCGGCGACATCAGCGAATCGTCCCTCGTTCCAATACGATCGAGCCGATCGGCCGCCAATTGCCTTATTCACCACGCTGACAGTGGTATATGTACCGAAATATTGGCCCCAGCCATCCGTATCACCATCGTTGGCACCATTCTTCGCCATCGTGCTATCGCCGCAAAGATAGACAGTAGGTGTAGCTCGGGGTGCTAAATCGGGTGGAGTCACGGGAGTGGCAGCGACCTCCAGCACACCAAACGCCAACAGCGCAGATACCGACGAGAACCTCATTTTGTTTGTGTTGTTGCTGTTAACCGCGACCAAGGTAGTGAACACTCCGTCTACTGAGGTGTGGGCTTGTGCAAGTCGGCGTCTACCTACACATAATATATATTTCAACTAAACCCCATCTCGGGGCGACATCTACATGAGGAAGCATTAACAGGATGCCGTATCTACTCCACTACCGGGCGATACCTAATTCGGCGCCGGAGGAAACGGAAAAAGCAGGAAATCCCACCAGTTAAGTCGACTCTTGCGGTCTGCAAAACAAAAGGTGACGAACACACTATCTACTGAGATGATAAAAATGGTCAGAATTGTACCGGCCCGTCAATTACATAGATATTAAGGAGGTGCAGTCAATTCACCTATTTCATACCTTCTCCCACTGTGCGTTTGCATGACGTTGTCGCGTTCGGGGGAATAATAGCCGAGCTCCATCTTGCTGTTGCCTCGGACGTGTCTAATGCTTGGTTGAAGAAACTACGCAGAAAGTCTAACTGCAGCGAATGCTAATTAAGACTCTTAGTTGAGTGAAGCAGTTAATATCTCATTCTTTCTCCAAGCAAGATATGGTACACTCGGCATGAGCACCAGTCCTATAGGAGGTCTTGGTCCTACCCTGTTAGATGGTCGTGAATAAGCCCCACTACTAACGAAGGTTAGTATAGTAATCGTGACATTACGAAATACGAAAAGCGCAGCACCCTAAGGTGCTGAAGAAGAAAAAGAAGGAGTTATGAAAAGCCTAATATAATTTGTAGCAATATATATCTTTCATGAAACATGTGTATTATCAGCGTTGGACGGGGAATCTTAAATCTCTATGAGCCAATTGCGCGTGCTTCCTTTAGGTACAAGACACTAACCCATCCCAGGGGGGTTGGGCTGTGATAACTCTAGTCTAGTTTCATAAACGGCGTTTCAATCATCCATCATTCTATGATTTCTATTCTTCCACCCCTTGTGCAGTGTTCGCATAGTGTAGTGCGACTAAGCCTTCTTCTTGCCACCTCTGCCTCTGCCGCCAAACCCCCATCCGATCTGGTTTGCCATCTGAACGTCAGCCTCGAGTTCGTCCGCGTATTGGTGGACTAGGCCCGGATTCTTCTGGAACCAGCGGCCGGCCAGAACAACGTCGAGTGCGGGCTCGCCATCCCTGCCTTGCAGTAGCTCCTCGGCGATGGTGCCGTTGCTAAGGCCGCCAACGGCCGAAACAGCCAGCTTATCTCCTACCACCTTCTTAATCGCCGTGGCGAAGTGAGACTGATACCCGGGTCCGGGTTTGATGGGGGCTACGCCGTTTAGATGTATGCCGCCAGACGACACATCAAGTAGATCCACACCGCGCTCGGCGAGGAGGAGCGCCAGGCGCGACGACTGCTCCAACGTCCACGACTCCGGGAAGTCGGTCGACTCCTCGAACTCGAACCAGTCGGTGGCGCTAATGCGGACAAATAGCGGCATAGTCTCCGGTATCACCTTGCGAACCTCCTCCGTGGTCTCGAGGAGCAAACGGGCGCGATTCTCAAATGAGCCGCCGTATTTATCTGTGCGTTGGTTCGTGACTGGAGACAGAAATTCGTGAAAGAGATAGCCGTGTGCCGAATGCAACTCAATTACATCGAAACCAGCCTCGACCGCTCTTTTCGCGGCAGAAACCCAGTCGTTCTTGAGTTCCTCAATCTGCTCTGCTGTTATAGCCTTCGGCGTGGGGTTCACATCGCTGAACGCCACCGCCAAAGGGCCCCAGACATCATCGGGCCAACCGCCGGCTTCCGAAACGGCCGTCGCGTTAGCCGATAACCACGGAGCGACGGTGCTCGCCTTCCGACCCGCGTGTGCGAGTTGGATAGCGATTTTCTGGTTTTGTGAGTGGGCGAATTCGGTAATCCGTTTCAAAGGCGCGATCTGACTATCCTTCCATAAACCAACGTCTTGCGGGGTGATTCGGCCGCGGGCCTGGACGGCCGTAGCTTCGACAATGCTTAGTCCGGGCCCACGCTGGATGATGCCGCCTAAATGCGTCAAGTGCCAATCCGTCGCGTGCCCATCTTCTGCCGAGTACTGGCACAAGGGCGCCAGGAACAGACGGTTTGGGAATGTGACTCCGCGGAGAGTCAGAGGCGTAAAAAGCTTGGGAATAGAACCACCGTCCTTTTTAGAGGCTAGACCGGTGCCCGCCGGGGGCTCTTGCGCTGGCGTGAAGTAAGAGATGCCTCGGGCACCAACGTTGTGGAGAGCAGCTGCCGACATGTTGGTTGACTCCCCAAGAACTTTTAGAAGAGTAGGTAAGCAAAACGAGACTGGTTTTCTTGATAGTATAATGGTCTAATAACACATCAATGGCTTCTTACTATACAGTTTACACAGGGACGCAGCTATGCACTATTTATATGCTCCTCCTATACTAGTCCAATCTTCACAGGTTCAACAGTAGGTTAGTAATTACAACGAGTCGGACTGAGGGACTTGGTTCTCGGCACGAAGTTGGGCCTAGGATTTATAAGCTCCGAATTATTAAGTCCGAGGAGCCCAGGAGTTTAAACAGCCTTTATCTACACCACGGAATTTTTATCAACCGACTTAACCACCTCCGTTGTCGCTGTATGTAGGTAGTCTTCGCGTGGTGGGTGGGTTTGCGCAATATGCTGATTAATTGAGCCATCTTAGATGAACTAAGTACGGAGTACCGGATTGTCTGATCGAGAAATTTCCCTTGGCACATCCGAAATAGGAAATAAGACTTTCTTGTGTAGGTAGCTGGAGCTATTGGAACTACCACTGCCGCCGCTAAAAATGCAGGTACTCCATACGCTTTGACAGATGCGGTTCTTAACTCCGATGAGTGAACTGATGCGTAAACAAACACCTGTAATAAATACCCACTCTGAAGAGAGGGGAAGAGGAGAGAAGAGAAGAGAAGAGAAGAGAAGAGAAGTGAAGAAAAGAGAAGAAAGTAGAAGGGCTAGCTACAATAGCCCACAAAGCATTACAACAGCTAAGGCTTAAAAGAGGTTAGTCCTAGAGGGCGGTTAAGTGTTGAGATGATGTTGGTGTTCTAAATAAAGAGCAGTTTTGAGACAGTGTTCCAGTGGAGCTGTCAAAGGTGGGAGATGTCAATTGGGTGGGTTAGGTTAGGTATCCGTGCTCTAAGGTTAATCTGCTCCTCTGCCATTATCCCTTACGTAATTAAGGACCAAGTTTGAGACGATGCCTATGTATCCCTTCATCCCTTCGTTTTACTTTGTTCATACTTCCCTGCGCTTCTGCCTGAGTTATCGGGATGTGGGGGAAACTACATAGGTACACTACCTACCTACAATAATAGTATACACTGAATCTTGCGTGCAAATATCCCTATATTTCACGAAAGTTTCAAGTTGACGTTAGAACCCCTGGGCGGAAACTTCCAGCGCTCTGTATATATACCTGGCGTTATATACAGTGCACTCATTATACTACCTTAACCTACGTATGTACAGCGTCCGCGCGCCCGCCCGTACCGTACTGTACACCGATAGTTTCGCTTACCTAAGTCAATAAGCAAGAGGTACCACGTACTAACCTACTGTACCCACTGTTCGCCAGCCTTCATAAAATCATGTCATGCTATATGTGACCGTGCATACCCCATCATCTGAAAATTTCGCTCATGTATGTCGATTGCAAAGATCCCAAGGCCTTGAGAACTAGTATACTTGTAAAGATGATCCGGTGCGACGAACAGCTGCCATTGATCCAGAGCAGTAACCTAGGTTAGCAAGGACTCCGACCGGATGCTCAGTCGCATAATCCCTCGACACTATTACACGATATCAAAACAAAATAAACATCAGAGTTTCGATGTGATAGAGTCATGAAAATCAAAACACCACCATGTGCCAGGGACATGGTTCTGTGAACCAGATCAACTTGGCAGGACCCCAGATCGTCTGAAAGTAGGCATCTCTGTAGACCGCCAAGCGGTACCAAGACAATGTCAGTTTTACTCTATTATTATCACCACTAGCCTCATTTACGTCCGTCTTGGCTGTTTCGTTACCAGTGGGACTTTGTGGTCAGTCTGTTCTGGTCATATCAGCATGGAGTGATTATGGATATGCCCATCAAACAAACGTTGCTCGAGACCTAGTCGTGGCTCTGGGCGATGTTTGTAAATGTCGAGGGTTGTGATGATGGCCGAAACGAAGCTCTGGCCTTCTGTTGCTCGGCCCACCTGGCCATAGCATCCAGTGGTCTTGATTCAAAGACGAGATAATACAGTTAATACTCCGTCCTGCCCAACTTCTAACAACAGCAACAGCAACAACAACATTGAACTCGACCAGTTGTGGGCTGCCATAGTCTGTATCTCTTTCATTCCAACCCTGGCGGTACATTCGTAATCTGCCCTGGTGGCCTTCTTAGTTAATAATTTTGCTCGAAAGTTTGCCCTTCTCAAATAATTTTTAAATCTTAGCCGACTGCCATGTCTGAACGATCATGTCCGGTGTCTGGTTCTTTGGGTGGAGGAGTCTGCCCAGCTGGAAACCGAGCCGGGCCTCGAGGATGTTCATTTTCCGGCTTCAGCCAGCCTGGTAATATTCGCGAAGCATTCGATGTATGGAAGCAAAATATTTATTTTAAAGCAATCAACTAACTTTAGTAGATACCACACGGGGTTGACCCCGACGAATGGTTACGAATGAGGTATGACTCTCATTACCCCTTATCCACCTCCACGAACCAAGTCGAGCTAATGGTCATGTAGAGAACGAAAATCAATTAATCAGCTGCTATACTCAAATATACCCTCCCCAGAAGTCATCAAAGCTGCAAAAAACCAAGCTGAAGTAGATGCGTTCAATGCCAGCGAACATGACCTCCTTGCAGTCGCACTGGGTGCACCGGCTCGCCAAGTTATGCTAAGAGCAGAAGAGATCGGCCCCAGAACCGGTTGGATAGACGGATATCTCAGCAGGGAACATGGCTTCTGCCCTGTGGACTACGACGAAGCAGTGGGAGCGCTTGCTAGAACGCCTGGCCGTGTATGGTCCGACCTCTGTGAACGAATGCCTGGTTGTGTGGCTCGCGGACGTGTTCGCGAGTCCGTTGCAGCAATACCACTAATTGAGGGTACAGAGGAGAATATTCCTAAGCAAGCACTATGGGCAGCAATAGTAGCCTTGGGCATGCTGTGTCATATCTACCGCTACAGTGACAAATACGACGGGAATGATGGGGTCACATCCAACCGCTCCAAAAAGGCGAGATTGAATTGCCCGATGGGTGATGATCTAGGGGAAGAACTGGTTGGGATTCCTCTCAGTATTGCCCTGCCATACTATCAGATCTCGCGACGTATGGGACGAGCCTTGCCTCATCTCACCTTTGTTGACCAGTCATCGTACAACCTGAAGATAAAGGATGCTACGTCAACGTACCCATATATCGCGCGCTTTGACAATATTGAGCTACGCTGGCCAATGTTTGGCGAACAAACGGAGGTGGCATTTCTCAAAGGTGTCGCAGACACGTCGGGTAATAGTTTTCTTTTCGAATATTTATAATGCGACTGCTAATAGTCTTTCAGCTTCGTTCCAACATGGGCCCGATGCCATTGCGGCCTGTCAAGAACATGTTATGAACAGGAATGTCGAAGGCCTTCTGAGGGAGATGATTCGACTAAAGGAGATTTTGGAACGAATGCCTAACGCATTCCATTCTATTTCGACAAATCCTAATGCCGGAGAGAACTACGTATCCGGTCAGAAATGGGTTCGCTGGGCTAAATTTTCGGCTCCATTATCTACGAGGTGCCCTGCTTCATCGGGTCTTCAATTTCCTCCATATTTGGTGATGGATGCCTTTCTTGGCCGTAAAAAGTACGTTTTTTCTTCTTCTGAACTCTGGTCCCCCCCACAAAACCTATTTCTCCGGGACTCAAGACTATAATCGGATACCTATGTGACTAACCAAAAGTATTAGGTACCAAAGTTTTCTGGGGGCTGAAGGAGTACACCTAAGAGCATGGCTCCCATCTAACCTTCGCGCATTCATTGCATCTATCGAGTATCATTATCGAGTTCCAGAGTTCGTCGAACAGTCAGGCGATCCCCGCCTCTTAGGTGTTCTAGATGGGATTGTCGAAGCCTACACCGGTGAACGAGGCTTCATGGGCGTTCACAGGTACAAAGTGTTTGGAATACTGGAAATTGCTGGGAAAACTGGCCGAACAGAGACGAATGGGGCTTCGGGATCAAGCGATAAAACGAGACCTTGGGAAGAGACACATCGTCAATTCTCTGAGGCCATGAAGGAGCGTCTTGAACCATTTCGTGAGTAGCAAATTCACCGAGAAGTTTGTACCTGTTGCTAATAGAACCACAGGTGGTACGTTGGATGTAGAGCCCCATCAAATGCGCGGAAGTTTCGAAGAGTGTCGATACACTTCTCGGGTTCTTAGCCGGTCGTTTGTCGACTCGGATCCAAGCCGGACAATTGCTCTGGTCACTCTCGACCTCCAAGAAACAGGTATCACCTTCATGCCCGGGGACCGCTTAGCAGTCATGCCTCTTAATAGTTGGGAAGAGTGCGCTAAGGTGGGTGCTGCGCTTGGATTAGGAAACCTCCTTGACAGCGCAGTCGAGGCTAAGGGGATCTGGTCCCGATTTGAGCGTCATTTAGCCTCTGTGAGAAGAACAAAGCTGCATAGACTCACAGTCAAGGATATCCTTCGTCGTGGACACCTGGCGCCTATAACCAAAGATCTTGCCTTGAAAGTTCACAATCTACTCCGCGCTTCATCCAATACTGTCATGCAAGTCTTAGGTACCAATGAGTGGCCTGTACGTGGCTCACTGGGGGATCTACTCCAAGGTGCTTTGTTGGATACTCCACCTCAAGTTTGGGACAAGGCGTTTGACCTTGACGACATTTCTTGGCTGACCGATCTTATTGATCTCGAAGTGCCACGCACTTACTCAATCGCCAGCTACACCGAAGAACTCCTCCCAAGCACGGTTGACCTCGCAGTTTCGAGAGCCGAGTACAAGCTTTGCTCTGTTTTTGCAGGCCAGGAAGATATCTCCCGTACAGGCGTGTCTAGTGGATTCCTCAACCCGTTGCCGTCTCTAGACGAGATGGCGGCGGCTGATGATGAGATACTTATGGGTGTCTCGCGCCCAGCTGCCTTCCACCTTCCCCTGGATACGATGGCGCCGTGTGCGTTTTTCGCTGGTGGTAGTGGTATCGCACCATTCAGGAGCTTTTGGCAGTCTCGCTTTATCAAGGGGGGACTCTCAGGAGGCAAAAACTATCTTTACCTCGGTGTTCAGTCGCGAGAAAAGTTTTGTTTCGAAGAAGAGTTGCGCGAGTATGTGAATTCTGGTTTCATTGAGGCCCATCTTGCCTTCTCGCGGGATGCACGGGGTCTTGTCTATGACCCTTATCTACGCGACCTTGTTGAGCGACCGACTCCTCCTCGCTACATCGATGTTCTTATTCAGGAACAAGGAGCTACAGTTTCTGAACTTGTCATGTCGAAGAAACATGGAGGTCTTGGTGGCTACCTCTACATATGCGGCTCTGTCTCGGTGTTTGATTCCGTCCTGAACGGTGTTCGCAAGGCAATCTATACGCATTGCGCAGCTACCATGGAGAAGGTTGACTTCATTGTTAACAAAGCTTTTGCGGAACGGAGATTCATGCTTGACGTCTTTATGACTCCCAAGCCATTGCCGTGCAACCTGCCGACTATACCTATGTCGCAGCTTGCGATGCATACCGGTCATCGACCTGACTCTCGGATGTGGATTGGAGTCCACGGATCCGTTTACGATGTCACAGACTTCTGTCCGATGCACCCTGGAGGGACCATGATTATCAAATCTAATGCTGGCGTAGACTGCAGTGCATCATTCGATAATCTCGCCCACACGAACAATCCAGAGGTGTCAAGTTTACTAACCAAATATTTCGTGGGGCATCTTACTCCGGAACCTGATTTCCAGCATGACAGAGATGAGATAAAGCCTTTGTACGATCTCTGGGCGGCATACCTACGGACAGCTGTCGAGACATTGGTAGCCCACCAGTTTGAGATGTATGAAATCATGGGCGCAACGTTAGACGATTCATCCCAACACAATCCCGCCGGCAGCAATAACATCTGGCTGCGAGAGAGCCTACCAAGCACTATTGCTATACGAACTTTCTATGGCTACCAAAGCCGTCTCCTACAAGGCGGATTTGCGGCGTTATTCGGTCCCAAGCTACAAGAACTCGTTCTCAAGCTATCATTCAGCTTAGCAAATGCGAGTCAGCCCGGTGCTCAAACCCAGGTCCCCGATGTCCTAGGCGCGGTAGCTCGAGCGAAGACCAGTGCCGATGCCGTCACTTGTACGAGAGAACTGGCTCTCGCTGGTCAATTGGTTTCTGATACAGATGGCTCGCTACGGTTCCAAGATCACGGTGTATTTGCCTATGCATCAAAGAGCGTTGAGTTAGACATCGAATTATTGGAAGACTTACGCCAAGAAGCTTGTGATGGGATGGATGCCTTCGATAATATTGCGGCAACATACCGGTATTCCTCGCTCGATAGGATGACGGACCCTGATCTTGCGGCTAGCAAGCTTAATGCTCTTTGCACGTTTCTTCTTCAGATCCTCGAACGCATGTCTCGACGTCTCGGCATCTTCTACACTCAACTGGCACAGCAATCAATCTACCGACCCGAACTCGAGAGCAACCCAGCTCGGACAAGGTGGACGTTTGTTCGCCGACTTATTCGTGATGGCAGCTTCTTCGTCCTGACCCACAACATGGGAACCGATGTCCTTCAGAATGGGCAGTCATCTTCGTTCTACGTATCTCGTACCAATGTAAACCAGAACGTTGGGTTTGATAGAGTGATGTCACAGGTACAGGCCAGCTTAGTGACTAATCAACAAACAGCGCCATATAATATGCAGTCGCAATCCCCGACGAGTCTGAATGCTGTGCACCAGACCCGAGGCAGAAGCACTGGAGACGCCAGCGTCGTGGCAACCCGGGAGAACGCCAGTGCTCTGAAAGCCATCAGCAACTTTGTTGAGAGGAACAACAAGGCAATAAGGAGACTAAGCAAACTACCCGCGACAGCGATGAGCTTCGATGAGTTGAAGCAGACATCGCAGGCAATTTCCCAGCTTGCGCTCACTTCGAATCAAAACCTTGAAAGTATATCAGCAATGGACAGGACCTTGAATGGTAGTATTCCTACGCCACCTCAAAGTCGGGGTTCCAGCCGGTCGCGCCACCACCCAAGACAAGCATCCATCACGCCTCAATCTGCCGAGATGCTTCTTGGCAAACTCCAACAGCAACGTCGTCATTCCGGCTCAAGACAGGGCTCGCGCTCGCGCTCGCCTGTCGGGAGCGTCTACTATCCTGTTGTTAGGGGAGCCCCAGCAACGCCACCCCTAGGTCATATTCCATTCCACGGGCAGCCAAACCATGGGCAGACTGCGCTAGATGCCATGATGGGCCAATTCAACTCACGCATACAGAGGAGCGACACAGGGGGATCATCGAAGAGCGCCGCTTCGTCGGCCAGGTCTGTGACCGGTAGCTTGGGAGGCCGAATGAGATCTTCGAGCTCTCAGGATATACACGGTCGAACAAGGTACGAAAAAGGGCACGCATCATCTCCAAGCACAAATTCGCTACGCACCTTCAGACTGAAGGGACTGGCGGAGCGGGAGCACATCGCCCCTACATTTTAGGGCCATTATTTTATTTCTCATCCTAGTATTATATATAGACATTATTCGCTCATTGAAGTATATCTTTGCCCCAAGTTCCACTATGAAATCTTTTGAGGTGAACAGGCGTGTTGCCCGCCATTAACGTTCAAATCGCTTGCAGTTTCCAACGTGCACCGTTTTAATTTATCGGTACACCCAAAAGGTATGTCATCACCGCGAAACCCCCGTAGTATTCGGAGCTCACTGCTCGAACTTGCCAGCGTCGAGGATATCGGCAGCCCCGCCATTCATAGCCTCCCAAACGGCGCGATGCTCAAGGTCAAGACCTCTCTCCTCTACAGAGGTGCCATTATGCTCCGCTATTATGACGGCCGTTTCTCGCCGAGCGAGTGCAACTGTTCATAATCATACATTAGTATTGACTTACGCCAAGGATCTATTGCCCCCTCCCCCCCAGTCGCCAGATATGTGAGCGTTGGGGTACTAGAGAAAAAAAACAAACTCACCATGCAGGAAAACAGCAGCTCGTTTGCCCGAGAACATGGCATGCGGGACGTTGGTCACGTTATCGGCATTCGCATCGCCGATAGCGTAAACGCTAGGGATATTCGTCATCAGGCCCCTGGCAGGGTCGGCGGCGAGTCTGCCACCATCGAGCCTCACGCCCATGTCGGCGCCGACGCTGGAGTGCTGCTTGTTGGGGAAGCTGGCGAAGAAAGCGGCGCGCTCTACGCTCGGGCCCTCTGTGAAATCAACGCGGAACAGGTCGTGCTCGGGGAACGTTGGCGCCTCGGGGTGCTCGTTCACGCCGCCGTCGGCGAGGCGCACGAGGCCGGCGATGGTGCGGTTTTCCACCGTAATACCGCGCGCCTCGAGGTATTGCTCCCAGCCGGGGAACTTCTTCTCCGTCGCGGCGCGCGCCTCGGGCGTATTTGTCCCGTTCACGAAGGCGATGATGTTATCGTTTAACGTTGAGATCTCCTGGGAAAGGCTGGCTGCCTCGTCCACTAGAACACTGTGAGTCAGTCATCGTCATTTCGAGCGTGATTTGTCAGAGGTTTCAGAAGCCTCTCGACACTGTCTTAGTCGAAAAAGGACAGCTTGCGCTCTAAATTTTACCAAAACACGAAAATGGTTCTGAGGATTACTCACGGCCACTGAGAATACCGAGGGGTTGGTCAGCGTGCTCGTTTCCGTCGCACCACTTTTCATTGTATCGATGTGTTAGCAGGTTTCCGTTTCTTCGATGGACGCAGAGGAGGATTTGTTCGGAGAGCGTGCATCAGATCCAAATCTAATGTCCAGATCTCCGAATCTGAGCAGAATATCAACTTTGAGTTACTTACGGGACACCAGAAGATTCCCTTTCCCCAGTTCTGTTTGATGCCAGGCGTGTCGGGAAGGATATCAGTAAGTCCTGTAGCCAAAATGACACCCCGTGCACCAACCGTCGCCTCCTCGCCCGAGGGGAGCTTCGTCCTGACGGTGAAGGGTTGAGTTGTAGTGTTGCCTTCCGGAACCTCGATTTTGGTCACAGTCCCGTTAATCAACGTCGCCGACTGGTAATATGCGAGTTGACCACGAGCCTTGAACCGGAAATATGCCGGGCTTACGCCTAGCAAGGTTTGTCAGGGTCCAGGGCTTTTCGCGACAGATTTTGACAATACGGCATTCTCGCTTGCCCGATGCTAGGGTTTGTAGCTTACCATCGGTGCCGATCACATCATGCATGTGTCGAGTCGGGTCATTGCGGTACTCGCCGGAATCGATGAGCAACACGTTACGGCGCACTCTTGCCAAACCGCTTACTGAAAGCAAATGCCCAAGTCAGCGCGGTCAAGTTCTCCAGATAGATGATCAATCCACGTGTAATATTTACCAGCGCTGAGACCAGCTGGGCCGCCACCCACTACGACGGCATCGTAGATGGTCGAGCCAAAAGGAACGGCCTTCTTCTCGAGGCCGACTAATGCGGCGGGCAGAGCCGAGACCGAAGAGAGTAAGAGCTGCAACGCTACGGCTGCCTTTATGAAGCCCATGATGTGATTTAGTGCCAGCTTTTAGGAGGAGAGGAACCTGACAATATCGTGGTCTCAGTTGAAAGTCGGGCAGCGGCCAAGAGCTTTTATACTATCGTATTGCAGCAGCCCAGACCACCGGGCCCCCCCTTTGCCGATCATCATCGCGGCCCGTAAAGCAACATTAGGTAAGTAATCAATAAACCAGATTTTCTGTCCATCAGCTGCCGTAGTTGCCGTAGCTTCACGCAATACCATGGTTCATCGGGTGACTAGTGTATTGGCGAACGCTACGGACGAGGAGCCGCCCACGACGCCAAGAGACGCTTGTAGATCACAACTGCCGGGTGCATCGCGTAGCCCGCAGCATGATTAAATATTGTAGCAGAATTAGGCAAGCCGTCCCACTTGATCAATTTAAACTCGAGAAATGTGTAGCTGAAGCTGCAAATCGAGGGTAAGTAGGCTGCGATGGCCCAGCTGAGACACAGCTCCAAATGGTTAGGCCAGAAGACCAGAGTTGTCTCATATGCACTCAGTCATATGACAAACAAGACAATTGAGACAGACGCCTTGGGGCAACACACATCACCAGCTCGATTGTGTACTGTATTGATTGCCAAGAGCACTTTACAGTACCTCGCCGAGACAGACAAGGAAAAGCAAGGTTGCGGTGAGCGTCGTAAAACCGATACGTAAATTCAACAGACGGAATGGCAGTGTTAATCTAGGTACCTACTTACGCAGCTTCAAACGCTATTGATGTGCCCCGGCCGGTCCGGTCGCATAATCTAATCTATCAATGTGCAGCAGCAAAGTCCTCCCAACGAATGGAAATACCATTCTCTTAGGTAACTTATACCAAGACTTCAATGATACTTTGGTGGTAAGCAAACAACAGCACTTGTAGATGTGGTACGCTAAGCATTTACAGTACCGGTACAATTGAAGTTTGCATGAGAAGCACTCAATCGACAGATTGGCGTCTACTTAGCCCGCCGCCGCCGCCGAGGATTTGTGAATATGCAACTCCTTTACAATCCGACAAGGAATAATCCATAAAGTCATAATCGTTACACCCCTTCAAAATTACTTCTCGCTTCACGAAAATAAAGCCGGGGACACTCGCCAACTGGTCAGCGCTCTCTCGACAATCGTGCAGTATCCTAGCATCCTACGGATGTATGCTGCACATCTCCCTCCGCCCTTTGGAGATTCACATCTTGATCGGTTGCGGGCCCATGAGGCCCCCTGTGTGTACCAGATCAATACTAAGTCGTACGTTAAGATTAATAGCAATAGATCTCAGCCGGGATGATGATGGGCAAAGTGATACATATCATCGACCTTTAATGGATTTCCAGTCAGACGAACCGACGGGCCTTAACGGGAAACTAACTAAGGTATCTTCGGTTTCTGCAACGACCATCTTGCAATCCTCCATCCTTTAGAGATCCCACCCGGCCTAGAGCAAAATTAGCTGGCGTATGGCATAGCATCGGCCCTCGAACGCGCTGCATCACACAGTTGCTCGCCCTGCTACGGAGTGTACTAGGGGGAATAGGTGTCAGCATGATGTGTGGCTGTGGCCTACCAAAGCGTCGGCGGATATATATCATACCATCTCACGCAGAAGCAGCTCTTGCTGTAGTCAACAAATGAAATGGATGCGGCGTCTAAAGGTGCTCTGTCTAAGCCACCAATTAGGGCGTATCGGGACCACTTCCCAGTGGTCTTAGCCAGCATATTAGCATCACAACCCGGACCGGCGACCAAATTCATCGTCTTCGCAGCGTTTGAGCTTGCTGAGGAGAGGTTGAATAAGATGCTGATGATAAGTGTAACGAGTTACGGTAGGCATGGAATCGAAGCTAGAAGAGATGAATGCCGCCCAAAACAGGGTGGTTGCCAGGTCTAAATACTTAGCCAAGTGCGAATACTTCGATGTTGTAGACCTACTAAATCTAATATGAAGCTGAGCTATCCAGGTAGACACATCACGGCTCCCTGCGTGAACCAGGTTAAGGAATATATTAGAAAACATGAAGAGGTTCGTGGTTCTCACTAATGCACATGCGCCTCTCTGTCAAATAGCTAGCCAGTGCCGAACTGCTAATTACCGGTAATGCCATTTCTTCCAAGCACACGACTATCTAGGAGAAGATGCCAATAGAGGCTTTGTAAGTAAGTATATACGTCACATGCTGGGATTCCCACCTATATACCTGCAAGTAACAGCTATCCGTGTTGATGTAAAGCAACAACTAGGCTAAGTATTTGTGACTTAACCGTAGAATCTAAGAGTCACCTCTCATGTCCGGCTTCATAGCTCCATGTTAATGTTCACGGACAGTTGACAAGGTATGGGTACGTAAATCATATAATTACCGCATACTCTGGCCATAGCACTACGGGCAGCGCAATTAGCACGTAGGCTACATAAGTAGCGTCGCTACTCTTGTCATGCCATCCGGGAGTTTTCTAGTACAATAGTCGAGAAACAGATCATGTGATGCGGCTTATAGCAGTCAACTTCCGTCAACAAGTCATTGTCGGTCTGAACCTAGGATCAAAAAGACAAGATCGATAATACCCTGCGGTGCCCTTGTTGACAAGTAACCCATATCGCCGGCTTTTTGTAGTGTGCTCTTTGTTTTTGTGCTCGAAAATACCACCTTCAACTCCGAAAACGGTCGTACGTAACTTGAAAGGCTGGCTCGGGCATCATTGTGTTACATCTAGCTCAAATCCCGGCGACTTCAACGTCTGAGTGGGTGCTCGTATAATAATTGCAGGCAGATGTTATGGCGACCAGAGAACAACAACTTCAATTGGGCCAAGAGGTGGCCAAATTCTTCACACGCCGTCGAGGTGTTGAGTTCGTAGGTTTTGCCGGCTTAGGTCGTCATGGAGGCGCTTGTGCGTAATTCCCGAACCCATTTTCTTCTTTTTTAGCAAACTCCAGGACACTAAACTTCCATTTTTGGACAAGAAGGTGCCTAGAGGCTTCTGAAACCATCAAAATCAAGCTCAAAATGACGATGATTGACCTTGATTGCTGCAGTACTACTAGAAGAGAAGGGGGACGGGCGACTTTTCCGGAAGCTCGTAATCAAATACTCCCTCGGCGCATTAGCGAGCGATGTAGAATCAAACGCTGACGATGACTTGCGGAACGAGTATCGGTGGCTGGAAATGCTGAGGGGGGCCGAGCACATTGTCCAGTTGGTGCCCTTTGCTGATTGCTCATTGAATCTGCCGGGGATATCCAACGGGGAAGATACATTCGAGGACTCGTTAGAAAAAATGGCGGCCATAGACGAAACCCAGGAGAATGAAGGAGAAACCAGTGCCAGAGGGGCTAAACTCACGAAACAACCCTTATCGGTTCGGAAGTGTCCTACCTTTGCTCTGGAATATCTTCCATATGGCACGTTCTTGCAATTCTCAAAAAGACTCGTACCTTACGCGCAGCTCGTTCCTAACCGAGTGATGTGGAGAATATGGCTTTGCAGTAAGCGATGTCCTATTCTTCTATACGGGATGTTTCCGTTCCGTCAGGTACAGCTAGCTTGCGATTGATCAATACTGAATGAATGGCAGTGGTTCGCCAGTGCGTGGCAATGGCCTTCCCACCCCAACAATCACCAGGAAATCACAGAGCAGGAAGAGAGCGATTCATCCCGAATACGGAATTCTTTACATTAACTCAGAATTCATCGCACATGGCAAACTTCCTGTTCGCCGAAGAATCAGAGCTCTTCCCAGACAACGATCACGACCCACACGTGCCTCCAGTCAAGTATGTAATTCTGGGAGACGTTTTCTGATTGTTTTCGCAACTCCTGGAGTATACGCTTTCCTCTTTTGGCCACGATGCTACCCAGAGGCTCCTGAAACCTTCCCAGATCACGCTCAAAATGGGGATAACTGACTCTCGGTGTTCTAGGGTTAGTGACAACTTAGCTAGGATACCCAAGTCCAGAAAGATGTCACTATAGTACCAATTAGGGAACCACGTACAACATGCCGGCTAATCCGAACTCTAGCTTATCGACTTTGGTCGGGGAAATGTTGAAGACCCACGGGAATATGAAGATGATGAGTGAGTCAAACCTTCGCCTTTGATTGAGGAGCTACTCTTGTACTGATAGCGTCACCTCTACCAGGCTCCCCAATCCCTACGAATGCGGATCCAAGATAAACATTTGGGGTGCTGCCCGTGTAATATTCCCTCCCTAAGCCACAAGTCTACTATGACAATCGTCTAACTTCAAGCTAGGCCATGGGGCTGCTTGCTTGCCCCCTAGCTGACGACGAGGAGCTTGAGAATGACTACCCACGCGCTTATTATTACTTTAAGGTGCGTATAAAAACCTCCCATGCCTGACACCTTAATCTCCTTGTTTCGTATAATCTAGCAAGTTCTATGATGTAGAGCTTCGAGATCTCGACTAACGCGTTTTCATGCACGCGAAGGATGGCAGACAGCATATGGTGATAACAGATGCCCCTCCAGCGGTTCGGCATAGCGCTAAGATGGACCTGGCCCTGCGAGATACTATTGCGAGATGCATGGCAGTGGGCATGGACGACATCCCACCTCTGGAAGAGTCCTTGCAGAGGCTGAAGACATGGTTGAGAACAGGGGGCCAGACGACAACCCCTACCTCGAAGATCAGATGAATGTTGAGGAGTCGGATAAATATATTCGACTATTTCTTCATAGATTCATATACAATGTACCAGACAGGAGATAGAGAGGTGCGTAAGAATAGATGACGTTTGCTTGGTTTCGTTTTACATAGAATTTGCGATTCTGTAACCCGCAAGTGGCATTAAAGTTAGGAAATGTTAGATAATTGAAACCTGAGCGTTCCGGACGACGAAGTCGGCTGTGTACAAGGCCACGACACGTGTAGACATGTTGGATGGCCTTTCAAGTTGCGTGAGACTCGAGCGGGGAACGCCGAGGTTCATTTTCAATGCAATTGTACAGTATACCACATTGAGACGTTCAGAATGAGACTCCCGGTAGCCCAATGCAGTTGCAAATAAGTATAGTCACATACTAGCACTGAAGATATATAAGAGCCTATAGCTAGAAGAGGAATCGGAACATCCTTCAGAGCATTGCGTTTTGGTCGTACCTAGCGTGCTTCTTCAGGACTCAAACGTTACCTCCGAATGACTCAGGGAAGCCTCTACGGCGTGAAACCAGACGATATACTACATGAGCAGCAGCGGATGAGCCTGGTTTGTTTCACAGACGGTATCCTTGAGTTGACTAAATCTGTCAAATATCTCCTTTAGAGGCATCGGAACCGACTTTAACCCGATTAGCTCGGGAATTAATAAGCTGACCTTTCTCTCCTACTGTACCTAGGTCCTAGGTAGTGGAGACCTCGGCTGCGGCTAGACCCTACAGTATAGCTGCCAATTATGCTCTACAGTACTCCGTATCTAGATCCCTACTAAATACTCCGCCGCTAAGATGTAGCAAGGTTACCAACCTTGGGTAAGTAGTATAGGTACCTACCTATGTAGGTAAGCAGGTAGTCAGTGTATTTGTCTCCATAGAACTCGTGTCTACGGGGAATATCGTGTCGTACACTGTACCTGCTGGACACCGCGTGTCGTGACACCCAGTTGACCTCACCCGTTGGTTAATCATATGTAGTTCGGTGAGATAAGAGTAACTTACGTCCAATAGAAACTTTCCGGTGCCGAAGGAGAAGGCCTCAAAGTATACACATGGGAGGATAAGAGGTTGGTGGATTAGTTACTATATTAGTCGTATCGGTCCACTAGCGATGGAGAGAGTTCCATTACATTATGCCACGATCCCAGCTCAACCTTGACCGCTTGGAGCATCCTGAGATAAACCCTGGTCACTCGCCAACATTCCCCAGCACTTTCACTCTGGGGAAAGCTGTCTTCCCCTCATTTTCTCCAATATCCTCGCTATATCCACTTTACCTACCTAGGTAATTTACTGTGGATGAGTAAACAGATCTCTACTCCCCCGTCCCATACTATAAAGTAGAATCATACCCATTACTTGGGCGTGTACATCTTCCATCCTGTCCTGGGCTCTCTTGTTGTTTGTTGCTAGTCATTTTGGGTTCAGATTGATTCGCCATGGTCATTCATTCAAGGTGGGAGGCTCCAATCCCGAGCTGCTCCTTGCCGAAATGGGTGTTTGGATCTTCGTTTGGTCCTCTTCCCGAAACACCTCAATTCATTGATCCGGATCACCCGGAGGGTCGGGTCATCACGAGAGGCGGTTACCGATTATGGTCGAAGCGGATAGCCTTGGGGCTGCAGCGGGCCGGTCTGAAGACCGGTGACCGTGTATTGCTTTTTTCGGGAAACAATATATTTTTCCCGTCCGTTTTTATGGGGGTCCTCATGGCTGGCGGCGTATTCACCGGCGCGAACCCGAGTTTCGTCGCTCGAGAGCTTGCTTATCAGTTGAAAGACAGCGGGGCGTATATCCTCATCGCCGCTGACGCTAGCAGTGAGTAATTTGCAGAACCATTTTCTTCTTGTTTGGCAGCCTTTAGAACACGATATTGCCTTTTTCGGCCGGGATAGTGTTTAGAAGCTTCTGAAACCCTCGCATATCGCCACCAAAATAGCAGCAATTGACTCCGAGTCTTCTAGTGGAGATTGCCCTGGAGGCTGCAGAGCAAGCAGGCCTACCTAAGAGTCGGGTGTATAGCTTCGATGCAACGGGTTTGGACAAGCAAAAAGGCAAGGCTCGCCTGGGATCTCAACATTGGACGGACCTCCTCGCATCTGAAGCAGATGCCGCCAAGTTTGACTGGGTTGAGCCGGCAAATCCCAAGGAAACTACAGTAAGCAATTCTCAGAACTATTTGATTTTTGCTGTGGCAACTTTGAGAGCACGATATCTCCTTTTAGGCCGATATATTGCCTAGAAGCTTCTGAAACTCTCACAAGCCTCGCATCAAATATACGTAACTGACCCCGAGTATTACAGTGCTGTCTTAACTATAGCTCCGGAACAACAGGTGTTCCGAAAGGCGTCGAGGTCTCTCACTATTCGTACGTCGCGAACGGCGTCCAAGTGAAGTTTGTGGAAGACTTGGATCCCGAAATTACGGAGAAGAGGAAGACTTACCGCCAACTATGCTTCCTTCCATGCTATCACGCATATGGTCAGACATACTTCTCGTCAAACTTTCCACACTCAGGGGTCCCGGTGTATATAATGCCCTCATTCGACTTCGAGAAGATGTTGCAACACATCCAGAAGTACCGCATTTCACATATAGTAGCAGTCCCGCCTATCATCGTCGCGCTCGCGAAGCATCCATCGACCCGTAAATACGACTTGAGCAGTGTACAGGCAGTAGGCTGCGGAGCTGCTCCTCTTGGCCTTGAGATGTCCGACGAAGTAGCGAAGCTGTGGCCTGCAGGCGCCATAGTGGTCCGTCAGGGTTGGGGAATGACAGAGCTGACTTGTACGGCTACATCTTGGCATCCTTTGGAGTCCCTACGGACGTCTTCAGTCGGCGAGATCATGCCAAACTGCAAGGCGCGCATCATGAAGACAGACGGGTCTGGCGAAATCACAAAGCCAAATGAGAGGGGTGAGGTATGGGTTGCAGGTCCTATTGTGATGAGAGGGTATTGGGGGAAACCGAAAGCTACGGCCGATACCGTTCACACCGATCCCGATGGGACACGTTGGCTCAAGACAGGGGATGTCGCTTACATTGAGAAGTACGAGCCGGGAGGGAAATGGTACATTGTTGACCGCATCAAGGAGCTTATCAAAGTGAAGGGCAATCAAGTAGCGCCAGCCGAGCTCGAGGCGCTCTTGCTTGACAATAATGCTGTTGTAGACGTGGCCGTCGTTGGCGTGACCATCAACGGAGAGGAACTCCCACGCGCATACGTTGTTCGGAATCCTGCGGTCAAGGTCACCGAACGGGAAATCGCGAAATGGATGGAGAAGCGCGTTATTTACTACAAACGATTGAAAGGTGGCGTTAAGTTCGTCGATACCATCCCAAAGAACCCGGTAAGTCTCCTTGTGGCGCCTAGAAGCAAGGAAAGCTAACGTGGCCGTTCAGTCTGGCAAGATTCTGCGGAAGCAGCTTAGGGATCTTGCTACCAAGGAAGTCGGCGATAGAAAACCAACGGATTCAAAACTAGCTTGAACAGTATCACTCACTATTTGTGGCGAGGGGGTTCCAACATTGCTTATCTTGTCAATAAAATGTTGCTACGACTTCAAGCGTAATGTTGTTTCGATGCCATTTTCCATCTTTAGATCTAATTACACTTCAATGCATACTGAGTTTGTCCACCTAGTCGGAATCGTCCCATGCAGCTTATGGCATCAGATGAATTAAATAGTCTTACTAGGAATCTTAGTAGATAGTTTAGCTAGAAAAAGCCAAAATCTTCTAAGTAATCATCTCACAAACGTTCTCTCTGTGGTCGTCCGGAAGTCTCAGGATAACAGCGATCGATTCTATTTCGTACTACTGTGCCACTACTGCTAGCCCCTGTAATAGAGGCATAGTCCCTATTCCTAGACATCATAGTTAGACTTGTGATGGTTATCTATTGGTAGCTTATGAAATTGTATTTGTATGCCAAGTTCTTTAGCGGTGTCTGAAAAGTTCTATGCTACAATGATTGTTGGGAAGTGGCTGGCTAAGAGGCTACAGCAACTCTACAACACAGACAGAAGAAAATATACAAAGAAGGACAGAAAGGAAGTACTAAACGGGCAAATATATATAAAGCGAACTTCGGGATAAATATATCCAACGGAGAAGATATTGCTGCTTCACTATCTAATCCCAAAATGATCGAGGATTTAACTAGTGCCAGACCAGACTTTAAAAACCTAGGCACCCAAGAACCACATAGTAATTACCTGCTTAGAATCGAGGCAGCATTCAAGACCAAATCATAATGTGGGACAAGGACTGACTTAGGGACTCTCCTTTATCTTCTGCCAAGGTATTTATACGCATTGATCGCTAAGTTTTTCTATTTTTCTAGACCATGAGACTTATTTCCTCAAAATGCCAGCGGAGTGGGAAAGACGACATTGAAGAGCAGCCCCCAAAACAGGACTTGCTGATGATTCTACATACATAGCCCAAAACATTTGCGACTATATAATGAGAAAATACGGAAGAATATAATCGGGAAGTAGTAGCTGTAATTTTTTCTCGCCGCAAGAATTATTACTAGCATATATAAAAATCAGTTAGTTAAGCAACAAAGTTAGTTGTACTAAATCAGAGAGTAACAATACTCTATATCGAACAGCCTTTGCTTAATTGGTAAGTATTCTCCGTGTAAATAGAGCTTTAGCCATTTGATCAATGGTACCCTTACCTTACCTACTTGGGTAATGTATATCTGGTCAACCCCAACCTGGGGGCTGTTCTTAGCATTCGGAAAAGGAAATCCCCAGAGAATGTGCTGCGCCCTTCCCGCACGCAAAAGCTTCTTTATTTGCTCCTTGATGCAATTCGTATAATTGCGTCCAAAGACCATATAGTGTAGACACCTCTATCATATGAACGAAGTGTCTTCCCCCCCCCGTAAACACTTCAGTCTTAACAGCGTTGTTGATTTGCTTAATCCGCAAACATACCCATCTTTCTACATTAACCACACAAAACAATGATGGCCGTGGCTTTTTCATAACCCCAGAAGAGACCCGAAGCCATTCTTGCCATGCACGCTATACTGACCAACGTATTGCGGCAAGCTATCCTTGCCCCAAGTATAGGAAATAGTAGCAGGTCTGCCTTGTCTCTAAATACTGAGGGGTCTTTGAATGGGCAGGAATATTGAGTATGAAAGAAGGGCCAGATTCTAAATATAGCGATTAGGGCAGTCTAAAAGGGATTGACATATATCTCCGAGAACGTGGTGCCACATTAGGTACCCGTTACAGTCAGATACGATACAACGTTGACTTGAATCCCGAACCCCGTTTTAGCCTCAATACGTGTCATTAGATCCTAGATGCTACTCATACTTGGCAATTGAAGCTAAGACGTGATTAGGTAAAGTTAGAATTGTCTAGGCAGAGAACGAAAGACTCAACCTAGAACCAAGATGATTTTTGAAGTAAGATAAGAAGTAAGGTGCCACCATGGCCCTTAGTTGCAAACTTGCGGCGGGGAGAACAATATGCGGTCTTCGAAGCTAAGTCAGCCTTAAATTGTTTTTAACGATGGTAGGCTTAACGACCTTATAAAATCGATTCTATTTTTCATCCAATACATTGTCGTTGCGTCCTCATTGCTGAGCCTCTATATCTCATCAGGCTGCCTGACCACGTAGAGCGCGGGACCCCGACTAGCGGAACCGCGCACGAGACGTAATTTTTAACGCCGATATTATCGAGTCTTAAGAGTAGGAGATAAGCCTCCCCTCTGTCACCTGATGGCTGTAAATTTAGGGAGTCGATGCGTCGCCGTAAGCTGGCGAGCTGCGTAGTAGAACCATGAAATACAACCGTCACCATTATGACGTATACGTTTATCATTCTCCTTTTGTGCTCGTCAGTGATGGCACCGAATTACCCGATCGATATACCTTGTCGGCTGGGGCTCTTAATCACCGGGTAATGCAAATCGAATACCACTCTAGCTATTAACCGAACGCGTTCCTAGACGACGACGGGCCCGGCGACGGATGGCTACGGCAAGGGCCAAAATGCGCGGTTCACGTGCTATCACTCGGCAGTTTATATATTTAAGATCCCGTTCACGTCCTCGGGAGTTACTGTGTTGTTTACCTTTTGGGCGTGCCGGCCTTTCGACCTCCTGGTTCTGTCTGCTCCCGTGTTATTGAGGATAGGCAATTTCCAAAATGCAGCTTCAGTTGCGATACGCCGCTACTGGGCTGGCTCTCTTTGTGCCCAATGCTTTGGCTCTTCTTCGGTTCTCATGCTCTCAGCTTGTGGTTGAGCGACTTGACCCGCTGGTCAACCCTGGTGTCACGGGCAGTCCGCATCTTCACCAGATTATTGGAGGCGTATGTGCAGAGCCACGACTGCCAATAGAGAAAAGATTTGTGTGTTGACTGACCTGTTTTAAACAGAATGCCTTCAGCCCTTCGATGAATCCGTCAAGTCTTGACATTCCCTCGGCGGCAACATGTACCACGTGCACTTTTGCGGAAGATTTTTCAAACTACTGGGGTTAGTATGGCATATAGTCTTGCCTCAGAACATATGCTGACTTTTCTTAGTGCGTTGATCATCATAATGTTGCCGTTATGCCAAATCTTTCCAACCCCCTGAGAAATATCGTAGAAACTAGCGATGCTAACACGAAGCAGACAGCAGTGCTGTACTTCCAAGCCCGCAACGGAACCTTTAAACGTGTGCCGCAGAAGGGCAACGTCGGATTCGAGCAGTCCCGCGGCGGTATGACAATATACTACACGCCAGTAATCAGCGGCCAGGGTAAGGTCACTGCGTTCAAGCCGGTTCGTGTCGCCCTCCCCTTTCTCTTCCAGAAGTAGCAGGTTCCGCTTCGAATGGCATTCCCGAGCCAAAATCTAACTCCATTAATTGCAAAAAGGGATTCCGCATGATCGTTGGCGACCCCAATAATCGCGATCAGAGCAAGGTCCCGCGCCAGCTCACGTATACTTGTCTCAAAGACCCGATGACGCGCACTGGCGAGACGCCCTATTTCCCGAAGCAGGCCTGCCCGTACGGTATCATGGTTAACGTTCGCTTCCCCGACGTGAGCCGCCCTCGCCCCCTTCCTTCATTCGTTCTTTTTAGCTATCGTCTCTGCCTCCTTTGCTAACCCAACGGCCCACAACCTGCATAGTTGCTGGGACGGTAAGACTCTCGATCCACCAGACCACGCAAGCCACGTTGCGTATCCATCTAGTGGAACGTTTGAGTCGAATGGACCCGTAAGTAACAGCTACACCAACTTTGTAGATGGTAATTATTGACCCCGAATACCCGCAGTGCCCAGCGACCCACCCTGTCAAGATCCCGCAACTGTTCTACGAGGTGATCTGGGACACGACGCAGTTCAACAACAAGGCAGACTGGCCAGCGGACGGCTCGCAGCCGTTCGTCTGGAGCTTTGGTGACAAGTGAGTAGATGAGTTTCTGACTGAATAAGTGACATCTTTATAACTCCTTTGACTGACGATATTCAATTCATCAGATCGGGCCTCGGAAATCATGGAGACTACGTGTTCGGATGGAAAGGCAACGCCCTACAGACAGCCAGTTAGTCCCTTAGAGTCATTATTTCCCCCTTTTAGCAAGTTTCAAGCCTCATTGCTCCCGCATGCTCCCGAAACATGAGCTGAAATGCTACTCTTTTCAGTAATTACTAACTCCAATGTGTAAACAGTGGACACCAACTGCAACATCAACTGCCCCCAGCTTCGAAGCCAGAGCATCCAGCAAGGAAACCAGTGCTCCGTCCAGGCCGTCGTTGACGAGACCATTGATGGCTGTGAGTATCTTCCGAGTTTCCGATTTCTAATCCGGCTTGTCTTTGCGATCAATCATGCTGATATTGGCTTTTGTAGGGCTTAACGAGCTTCCAGGCGGGATGCCGGTGGATAAATAAGAGATTAGCGCGAAGATCCTGGCAGAGGTGAGCTGTTGTGCCACACATGTAATGCAAAAGGAACATGTTTTCTCAGCGAGATAACAAGTATCGATAGAATAGTTAGAATAAATATCGCGACAGGAAGTAAGGAGAATGGAAAGCTCGTGCACTGGGAAGTATTGGCACCTAGCAACAAGTGTAATTGAAAGATGCAGTCAACTTGTAGATATATGGTATTGACTACCAGAGCTGGCGTGTCAACTAAAATAGGCGGTTCGAAGAGGGTCGAAGGCAATGGAAGATAGTCGTATATCAAAGTCAACGCAGTACTAGGCACGCCTCATCAGCTACCTGACCTTAATTGATTCTAGATGGCTGATCAATTTAAACGCACTGCTAATTACTCTCGAACATGTCCCTACTACTATAGGGTCTTCTAAGCTCGAGATATTCGTATCCTTAGTATATATGTCTCAAGAACGCCATGCCAGCCCACATGTACAACGGAAAAATAAACAGACGCAAGTAACCCATTTCTAGACTCATATTCCGAAGTTGTCCGTGTGAAATTTTCTGACTTCTGAGTTTCCGCCCTTGCCAACGCTTAATCCCTTTGGGTCTCCCTCAATCTTAAGGCCAGACAAGCTCGTTGCTCTAGACAGAGCAACATAAACCTGTCCTTCTTCCCAGGCCCTAGTTAGATCAACAATAACGCGATCAAGTGTAAGACTCTGACTTTTGTGAATCGACATAGCCCACGCCGGAGCTAAGGGGATTTGGGTTCTGCTCAGGCGACTGTAAGGTTCCTTATTCCCCAAAGTATGCACCGAACAATCCGCGAAAATAGTCCGCACTTCGCCATTGTGGAACTTCACAACGGGCCAGAACTTTTTTGTAACGTCTTGTCTTTCTATAAAGACTCGAATATTCATCTCTCTCATCTCCGCGAAGTCGCCGTGAATGCCATTTTCTGGCGAGGGGTCTTTCTTAGTGGGCACTTTCGGGAGCTTTTGACAATCGAATTCCTCATAACCACATATGATGCCCTGACTGCCGTTGCAAAGTTTTCGGCCTAGGTCTAGATTCGTGAGAAGAACGACTAACATACCCTTCTTGAATTCAATGAGAGATTCATAGCGATGATCCTTGAGAGACTCTAATGATCCATCGTGCAAGCGCCTAGTATGCTTTTGGAGATGATGATGGTCGGGATGCATGTAGAATTCATCCATGCAGGGATAAGAATATTTCTCCGACACGAGTTTGTCGAAGCGGATTCGGTTCTCTCTTCGAACTTCCTCCCGCCTTGCATAGAGTTTTGTCGCGTTTCCGATTCTGCACGGGTGATTCATAAGTATATCCGTATCTTCGCCGGTCAAAGGTTGTCCTATCCGACATTTTTGCAAGATCTTGATGAAAGTCTCATCATTCTGCCGGTGGATCGTCTGGAGATGCCAATAGACAAAGTCGCAGAGACCCCAAACCTTGCTCTTGAACGCCCATTTATCCTCGTCATGAAAAATGCCATGATTTTTGCACTACATCACTCGCTGTTAATTGTCGCCACTTTGGAGTTGACTCAAAAAGAAGATACTATCTTCAAATAGCTATAAAGGAGGAAATGGCGGTTGAGAGTTACTCACCATATACGACTCTTCCGATCGGTTGGCTTTTAGCTCATCCCCGCACTGAAGACAATGCTCGAACGGTTTCACAGGAGGCAGCTGATGAAAATCGCCAGTGACAACAAGCTGCACCCCGCCAAATGGCTTGTAATTACCACGAGCTGCTTGCATGACGGCATTGAGTCGCTCGAAGTGAAAGTTCTCCACCACTGAAAATTCGGGGTTAGTAATTGCCACTTCGAGAGAGATTACGTCTCACGACATGATTCTAGCTGGGGCGGGAGCCTTTGTACTCTCAGAATCGTCGGGATAAGTTGTAAATCGTAGCGCATGTCACTTACTACTAATCTCGTCAATAACCAAGACATCTGTATCTTTCAATCGTTTTCGGACGTGTTTCCCGTGCGCTCCCAGTCGGACCTTGTCCAGTGGCTGCTTGAAGCTACTCAAATTCCAGCCAGCGTATACAAATGTAGTAGAGCCGCCCACGCCCAAGGCTGAGATGCCAGTTGGTGCGACAATGTCGACCCGTAACCCTCGGTCTCGCAGGCGTCTCGTGAATGCTTTTAGGACGGTAGATTTGCCGCAACCTGCCGATCCAGTGTAGAAGACGTTCCGGCGGGACATGATGATGTCTACCAATTCAGCTTGCTCCAGGCAGAGTAGGGGTTCGGTGGCGGCGCGGAGCCGAGATGGTTCTCGGCCTTGGTCCGCGGGGTGTAGCGCCGGTCCGGTCGAAACGGGAAACGTATCGGGAGTGACGACCGAGGGACCAGCAACAGGTACCGAGTTTGGTTGGTCTTGCTTCGGCCCCAAGCTCGTATTATTGCCTTCAGCGCCCCCGTCGAACCCATGACTCTTGATGACGGGTACGGGTACGCCATCAGCGCCGTCTACAGTTTGGCCTGGTCGACGTGGGATGGCAGTTTCGGAACAAGATACATTGAGAATGCCGTCTTGGTCATGGGTCTCTTGTAGCGGGCTCTGTGGTCGTCTCGTCGTCGGTTGAACGGGTTTATCGGCCTCTTCATCTTCGCTTAACAAACTGATTACCTCCGCTGTGGGCGACGAGCTATTGCGGACACGCCGCCGTTTTCTTTGGGGTTCGTCATATTCTGGTCCGTCGTTTATCTGAGGGGCAAAAGCTAGGCTGTCGGAGAGTTGCGGGTCGCTAGCCTCTGCCGTTGCACTTCCGCGGTCCGGTAACAAATTCGACAGGAAGCCTGGCGCATGGCAATTAGTATCTCCATGTAGGTACTGGGCAACCGTACGGTGAGCGGGATGACGTACTTGTAGATGAAGCAGGCATATTCACCAATCACCAATTGTCACGGCGGAAGGTGCAGAGCTTTGATAATGCAGCTCTTCCTGCCTGCATCAGGGAGGTGCTTACCTAACCCTAGTAGGTTAGGTAGGTACCTGCTTTTACGCGTTATGGTGCGTTGCTTAGTGTGTCGCGCGCCAACATCCTGGTATTGCTGAAGCCACAGGGAATAAATTACTTAGCTACAGTGCCTCCTACAACTACCTACTTCCTCTATCTGCATTGCGTACTTACCTACCTAGGTACTTGCATATCTACAAGTCAGTACCTAGCAAATACCCCATAAGCCACCCAGAAATAACCTTGAAGGAGTACCTACCTAGGGTGCTGCTTATAATAGAAAATGCTATCACTAAAAACTTCATCTCTTCATCTAACGACAATATCATTCCGGAGAGTAATCACTAAGAAGGCTTTATTACATGGTTCTCAGACAATAAGGTAATAATACGTTGTAACAATTGGTGACCTGACAATCTTCTGCCTCATAGACACAAGGCAGTCAAAGCGAGAGGCGAAGGACGTCTTCAGATCCAAGACGAGCTTCTGCCTCAATCTCCACGAGATACTCGGCACCAATCACGTTCGCGACGAATAACGTGTTGGAAGGTCGAATGCCCTCGCACTGGAACACCCAGCCGTGAGCCCTACTGACCTCTTCGCAGTCCGCCTCATTTCTCACAATGACCCGTGTGCGCACAGAATCGGAGAGCGCGCCACCTAGAGCCTTCAGTGCCTGGCTGATGATATCTAAAATAGCAACAGTCTGGCTTCGGGCCGAACGACCGCCAAGTACTGGGATGTTTATGTTATCAGGGCCATTAGCCGTTGTTCCTGAGATGTAAATATAACTGCCGACACGAACTGCTCTACAGTAACCTGCGATGGGCTCCCATGGGCTACCTGTAGAGTACTCTATTCTCTTTCCCGTCGCAATAGCCCTAGCTAGCTCGTCGTTCTGGCGGTCTTTCAGATGATGTGAGAGGTCCCCAGCTGCTGTTAGATAAGGCCGTCTCCGATATTCATCACCACAGTCGCCTGGGATGTCCAACAGATCCCGCTGCGCCTGTTGTATGAGCGCGTGATTGTCTTCAGACAACACAAATGAGAACGCCTCGAGATTCCTCCTGGCATGCTCGGATGACTCTGCTGACAGTCGACAGCCGACAATAACTGCACTCACTGTTGGTATATCAAGGACGTATCTCGTCGCAACGGCGGCAATGGAGACGCTGTGTTCATGAGCAATCGTCGACAAAGCTCGTAGCAAGCCCTGAAACGGTTCCCAGCCACCAGCCACTCGGATAAATCGAAGATACTTTCGAAGACTCCAATTTAACTTATCGATGTCTTGAGGTTCAGGCTGATCGAGCCATTTCTCGCTGAGGAAGCCCCCAAGGAGAGTACCATAGGCAAGCACACCTACTTGGTTCTTCTCGCATACAGATGCTAGTCTTCCCCGTACAAGACGTTGGTCCAATACAGAACAGGAGATCTGGTTTGAGGCAATTTTGAAGCCAGTTTCGATCAGCAGCTCAAGATGTGCGGCATCAACGTTTGTGACCCCGATGTGCTTGATCTTTCCCTCTTTTTGCATTGTGCGAAGATGAACAAGATTATGCCAATAGGTATCGTCTGAATAATCCCAGATATGATCTACACAGCATGTCAGCTTTTTACACGCCTAAAAAACAAATGCTAATGCATGCTAAAAGACCAAGCACGCGCACCAGCTGTGATAATTGGGGCGCGAGAGCGACTGACATTGCATCAGCGTAATCTGTTTCTGTCCCATCCTCTGAAGCGCGAGATCGACTGCTTTCTCGGCTTCCTGGAACGACTTGATCCCATTTTCAGATGGACACCACTTCGTGAAGGCGACCAAGTTGCCAGAGGAAATGGCGCGGAGCCTGCCTACGACGAGTTCTTAAGAACTGATGTTAGCGGCGGGTTGAGGCAAACTGGTTGACCAACAATGCCCTACCAGCGTCCCCATAGTGATCAGCCATATCAAAACAGTTAAATCCCAAATTTATCAAAGACTCCATTGCGCAAGCAGCCGCGTCAATATCGACTATCTCATCGTGACCCCCAGCTAGCTGCCACAGCCCCGAGATTATTCGAGGGATGGAAGTATCCCCGCCGAGGGTAATTTGCTGGCGCTGAACTAAAGATAGTGAATCCATCTTCTCAAGTTACCGGTTACCCCGGGAATAGAATGATTAAGAGCTATGCCATTAATTCATCTCGAGGAGAGTAATTATCTATTGCATCCTAGCATGGAGGCAGAGCAGCATTATGTTCTGGAGACGACCAGGCTCCGTATAGATAGTTCACAAATATGGCAGTAGGCAGGTTAGTCCTTTGCGGGGTTAGACTATCGCATCGCATATCTCATATCAGAGGTAGACAGCCTTATCAATACCTAATTGGCTTTCGACGAGATACTGTACATACCTACCTAAGGTATGTTCTCCAAAATGGGTAAGGTGCATCTAGTTTACTTGCCTTCCACCTGTCACATCGGACTTGCATATACGGCCATATTTAGACAGTCTACCGAATGTCTTTAAACCCAAATCTGGCGACTGAGGTACGCTATCTTTGGTGGGAGCGGCGCTATGTACGAGCAGTATGTACTATGTTATCGACGTCTTTGTCGTGTGTCCGCAGTACGAGTTATTTTTAGAAAGACCACGCCCGTTGACCGATTTCTGTAGGCGGGGCTGCCACTGAGGCGATGCTACAACTGACTACCTACTTTGTACGCATATTACCGCATACCTACAGTCCGCCAGACCACCGGTACTCGCCCTGATACCTAGCTAATAATACCAGTCGATCAGTTCGGACGAACGCCAACAGCTGAACTAAGACAGGCGCCGAGTTGATAGATCTTTTAGTCGAAAGGGCTCGGTGGCAGTGTCTCATTACCAATAGCTTCGTGGCTTGGTCGGTGTCTGGAAGTCATCTATGGCGAGTGTACAAAATAAATTGTCCGGCCGTACAGCATGCGGATGGTCAACAGAAATGATAGACACGAAGCGATGGCTTTCAAAGAAGGGGCTATCTATCCGACACACTCTTGACAGGTCGCAACGTTGAGCAACAGGTCAGTTACTTACCATGTAGGTACCTAGCAGGTGGGCTCACTTCTGTTTGGTGGCACCTACTCTATGTGACACAAACTCTATACCTGCTGCCCAGGTGAGTATGTAGGTACCTACTACCTACCTACCTACATCATCATCATCATACATGTATGTAATACTTGCCGTTTTATACATAAAAGACAACCGAGAAAGCCAACGACCCGCCTTGCTACTACTACCTAGGTAATGTAATTGATTCTGATCATCTGGTCAGCAGGAACAGCAACAGAGCCACTACATGCTTAGAATAATAACCAACATTTTACAAGGGTAGGTAACTGCATTGAAATTGCGGTGCACGAATTGCCTGTTGGTCGTTGGTAACGCGGCGCCATTGAGCAGGTACGTACTGCATATCTATACCCATACCTTACAAAAGTAACTTGGTCCAGTGGAATTGAGATTGCCTGTTTGCCCAGGCTTCATCCCCCCGTCCCGTTGTCCTGTTATCCTACATAGGTATTCGCCTCCAACCGCCAAGGCAACTAATCACGAGTTGGCAGCTTAACATAACGGGGAGAAGAAACTCGGCAATATCACCGACTGTCCAGCTGTTAGACTGGATAGGAAAAATGAATTCGACACCTCCCCGGAATGAAGGAGAGAACAACTTGTTACCATCCACGTTCTCGCCATGGCACGGTGACGAACCAACCGCCGATCCGAAAGACAGCAGCAGCAACAACAACAACAGCAACAGCAACAGCGGAAACACAACAGCTGCACATGCAGCAAGACCTAGCACAGAATCCGTGGCTCCTCTCAACTCAGCTCCATCGCTCGCATCTAGCGATGCCTCAAGTTTCTCTCTGGGATGGAGACCCTCTTTAGTTTTCTATCCACCACAATCTCTCGACGTACCGCCGCCTACTGTACCGCGAGAGCCGCTAAACACGCGGGCCTTGATCAGGCCAACACAGATTGTTATGTCTCCCACTAGAAGCTCCAGGTCAGCCGCCTCTGCTGAAACTGTCAGCAGCCTTCATTCCTCCGAACCCGAAAGACAGTCCAGCCTAGGTTCTGCTCCGGGTGGTTCAAGTTTGGCGCCGCCGCTTACAGAGAAAGATGACCCAGCGGTCCCAGCTGTCTCAAACGTTGGTGCTAGAAGAAGTGCAAGTGCAGCCATTATGCCCATGCATCCAAGAGCCGAATCAGTTCCCATGTCGGCCATGTATAACTTAGCACCCTCACCAAGTATCACCATTAGTGAAGACGAATACGAAGCGGAACACTTATCCCCGCGCTATGGTACGTCTAGAACTTCTTTTATGATAGCTAACTCTAACCTACATCGTAGTCAAATCACATTTGAACTGCCATTCTAGACAAGATGTCTATATCAAGCGTTGGAGCTGGTTATATACGGCGCTCATCCTCTTGTCCATCTACTCTACAGTCTTGAGTGGACTCTGGCTTATCGTTTCAATTGTCCAACCTCAATACGGGAGAGGTATCTCGACTGGAAGTGGATGGCAAATCATGCCCTCAACGGCGACTCTACTCACCACTCTAGCTGCTAAGACGATCGAATTATCATTTGTTACCGTGTTCGTCGCGGTCCTCGGCCAGGTGTTGACTAGGAGAGCCTTCAGCAAGCTTTCGTCGGGTGTAACTCTGGCAGAGATGACAATGCGAAACTGGGTAATCGTAAGTAAAAACCAATGCCGACTTAGAGACTCAGCGCCTAGATGCTCAAATCGGTTCGCCGACTAACCAACTCGCACACAGCAACCCGGTTCGCTCATTACCCACTGGGAAAACATTCCAAGCGCCGCAACAACATTTCTTGGGGTGCTAACATTGATCGCTACCATATGTAGTTTATTCTATACCACGGCGTCAGATGCTAGTAAGTAGCTAGAACATGTTTCCTTCCTCATTTAGTCATGTATCGTTGTTTATGAGATCCTTGTTGGGTTGCAATCACGTTGCTGAGGCGTTCTATGCATCCGGAGTGTCTGCAAACCAGACTCGTCAGGAGGGTTACTAACTCGATGCTATAGTGGTTAGCCCAAAGCTGGCGCGTCAGGGATGGGCTATGCGTGATTTGAAGGGCCTGGTGAAGACGTCCTATGCTAATCCATTTTACGTATCGGACGCTTGCCAGACCCCTTTAAGGGAATTTAGGGATAGCGATGATAAAGATGACAATTCCTACGCCACCGCTTGTCTAGAAATTTTGTTCTCTGGCCAATGTAAGTCAGCTACTATTGTCAAAACCCTCACAAAAAAACTAAAGTATACTAAACGCTCATAGCATACCAGAGTCTTACCACCTTCTTGTAAGTCCGAATTACGCCAACACTCGTTGCAACCCAAGCCCTCTAAGGCTGACACATTTTTCTGCAGGGCTGAATGGGATGATATACATAAGAGTAAAAATTCAACTATGCGCCAACTTGAAACCCGGCCGATCGGCAAGCATAATCTTTTTGACAATACAACAATGGACTCCGCGTGGATCGAGACAGAGTATGGAGACATGGCAGCCAACTTCAACGCTCACAAGCGAGTTATCAACAATGTGACGCTCGCTATGCCACATGCTGGAGTCTATGCGGCAGCAACGGATCCTATCAATAGTATCTTGCAGCCGAGTGAGCTAATGGGCTTGGGAGAATACTCTATCAGGGCAAGCGTTGTGTCCCCGGTCGTGAACGTCATGTGCGTCAATATGAACGAGGACGAATTGGCGCCCCTGGTGTATACAACATGGCCGAATGCGCGGATCAAAAACAATCCCGAGATTCTCGGACAGCGGATTGGAGTGTCCGACTGGGAACGAGATGTGACGACAGAGTGGATTAACCATACAGTTGTTGACGACATATTCAAATGGGGGAGGGGGGCCAAACGGTCGTCGACCACCAGCCTTTCAACTGGTGCGTGATCCCTCAATGAGTCTCTTCAGTTCCCTTTGCCAATAATTAGGTCCTTACATCTAGACACTGTCACACCTAGCACGGTTTGTCCTAACTATTATTCTAGTACCCTATCGACCACAACATGGTAACGAACGCCACAACGAACTTCACCGACCCTCTATATATCCTCGCCAAGAGCGGCGTCGTGGCTGACTACACACTTTGTGAGCTACGATCATGGGTGACGCCGAAATGCTCCACGGTATTCGACCTCTCAGGCACATCAGGAGGACACATGAAAGCGCGATGCGAGGACCCAAACGACACGAACGCCTACTGGCACATCGACGACTCAACACCGGTGCCGTCGGGCGACTGGCGGAACATAGCCGAGCGCTGGCGTCTATCAATGGACTTGAATGGCGGAGCACAGAACAATAATGCTAGTAACGCAAAAGTGTTGACGCGCCTGATCCTCGATAGTCCAGAATTAGACCCTCTGCTCCCATCGATGGCGGAAGCCGTCGCAGTCCTCGCGTCCAGCACGCTCGTTACAAGCACACTCGACAGCACCTTCAAGCCCGTCTGGACGTACGGCGATAGCCAAAACATAAGCGGCACCTACGAGCCCTTCAGGGCGCAGGTGCAGACGCAGCAGTACACCTCGGCATACACGGCATCGTGGCAGGTCATCTTCTATCCCGTCCTCGGGTTCACGTTTGTGCTTAACGTGCTATGTTTCCTCTACCTAGTCTCCGGGACCGCTCTCACGTCTGTTCCCGATGGCAAATCATCACCCCCCTCATCGTCATCGAAGAGGAAACGAAATCCTCTGCTCTCCCACCAACTTCCCTTCCCGATCTCCTCCAGGCGCAGGAGTCACGGTCCCGTGAAGGCATCGCCGTCCCTCGAAAGCGAGAGCGAGAATGACATCGGCGAAGACCCCCCTGTTCCACACGGAGGCGGGGTGAGACGGAAAGGCAAGGCAGCCAAGGGCCTCGTGACGGATTACACGGAGCCGCAGAACCTGTTCGTGCTCGCCGTCAACTCGCCGCCGTCACGCACCCTCGCCGGGTCCTGCGGACGCGGCCCAGACACCTCCGAGATGGGCATCTCGTGGCATGTAGGGTACGCGGCGAGCTCGAACCACTATTTCTTCGAGGAAAAGCAGGGCGGCGCGCGGCGTGGCGCCGTCGAAATGAGAGGCAGCTCGATGAGCAGTGGGGCTCACCTGCTCGGCGTCGACGGAGATGGTGGCAATGATGGACGCTACGGAAAGAGCTATAAGCGTCTCAGCTCGAGACGACCTTGGCTCTAAAACCACTATTTAATCTCCAAATGCTGGTTGTGGTGTTTTAATGGTATGAGTTTTTTGGGGGGTTTTTTTCTTTTCTTTTTCTTTTTTGTAATTTGGGAATGGCACCAAATGGCACCAAAAGGCAACTAGAAGGGCAGGGACGCGGGCATTTTCACATACTTGTACCAAGATACTACGAGTGCCGGTTTAATTTCCTTGGACCTTGCGGTTTCGCCTGGTCTTGGTTCGGCATGGCATGGCGTTGCATAACGGACCGCACGGTCAGAATCAAGTTCTCACACTACGTTCAGTGATAATTAAACATATATGAATAAACAAGCTTGCTAGTGACAATATTGTACTCGCGAGCTTCGTGGCCGTCACATTTATAACACATGCAGGATAAGCAAAGTAGACATTCAGTTTGATTGGGCAAGACGTGTATTGATGGCATCAATGGCCTTAGAAAACACCAGGATGTTGAAGTCCATGGTTGCGTGATAATTGGTGTTGAATAATGTGCTACGGAAGCAAAATCGAATAAAACATGCTGACAGGTCACCGTACCCTTACTTTCAAACAAACCGAAACCATAAATTTAGCCAGTGCTAGGCGGCTCTCTGCCGGTGTGCTCAGGGAGGGCTATTTCCTAGAACAGCTTGTGTTCAAGTGTCATGTCTGACTCGGGCTCCAAGCCGACGCAGGCACGGAAAATGTTGGTCAATGCAGCGCGCTGTTTGGCGAGCGCATTAACGACAGGTGTACCGGGAGGTGTAAGTGGCGCCTTAAGCATGTAGGATAGGATACTGAGGACGCTGTGGAAGCCCTTGAACTCGTCGTCGGTGGTCTCCAAGGTGCTCGTGTGGGCTTGCCATTGGATACGCGTCATAATCTCGGTCACAAGAACCAGGTCGATGATAAGCGGCGAAGCCAGAAGTGAGTCCTCACAGACGTTGAAGATGCTATATTCCAGAGAAATCAGTTCACCCAAGATCTTAATCAGCGCAAGCAGTTTGTGCACTTGTACGTACGAGATAGTCTGGTGTCCACCGAGGAAGATCTCAGCATAGTATTCATCGAGAGCACGTTTGTTATCACCAACGGCCGGCATGTACTTAATGACGACGGTGTGGTCGGGGTGCTCGCCCTTCCTGTACAAGACTGTGTTTGCCTCAACCATATCATCAACAACATTGGACTTCGATATTTCCTTGGAGCGAAATTGCTTCTGAGAGCTCAAGTTCTTGCCGTCATTGTTGCCGAGATGGTTGTAGCTCGCAATCGAAGTAAGTTTGATACCTGCGTTAATAAGGAAGTCTACCAGCGCCGACTTCATTTTCGTCTGTCCAGACTTGAAGTCGTCACCGCCGATAAAAGAACCATGCTTCGCGGCAAGTTCGATCGCACCTGGTACGAAGGTGTTCTGAGGAGAACCATTGATGAAAGGTGCATTTTCAAGGATACAAGCCACGGCAAAGACAGTCGAAGGCGATACCTCCTCGTGACCATTTTCAATGGCTTTTAGCAAGTTGTCCGCAGTGTCATTCACTCCAGGGAGGATATCAGCATATCGTTCGGTGTTCGCGGTCCACTGAACGATGACCTTGTCAAGGTTGTTCTGCGCCTTAAAATCCCTGTATAAAGAGTAAGTAGGTACTTGTAAGTATAACAGAGAGAACTGGTCATACCGAATATCCTGACGAATCTTCTCGACATGTGCCATACAAGCCTTATCACCAGGGATCAAGTTGTCAGCTCGATCCTCCTGGTTAGCAGCAATGAAGTCAGGATAGTAGATGCTCGGCAAAGGGACCATTCGGCTCATTTCCTTCTTGACCTGTGCCTTCAGAGTGGGCTCCAGTACGGCAGCACGATCCATGGCCGCAGCGAGGTCCATGGCGCTGATGTCCCATCCACCAACAACGAGGTCGTTAGGGTGGACGATAGGCAAAACCTCATTGAAAGGAATATTGACGTCTTGCCTGGTATGGGCATCAGTGCCAAGCTTCATAGTGGAACTCATGAGGACAGAGCCATAGTAGTTGGCAGCGCGAGGGCCTTCGCGAGTTTCCCACACCAAGCCCCGACGGTTGGCAATAATACCGGCGGTGACTGTACTGCCGTTGTTGCCACCCCATCCCACCAACATCATTCCCGTCTTAGGGATTTTGCGGTCGACCTTGAAATTGTAGAGCGTCTCCTTGGGGGTGGCCACATATTTACCGTCAGCGCCCTTGGCCACACTCGTAGTGCGATAGGTATACTTGGACCGAATCTCGCTGTCGGTATAAGTCACATTGGGAGAGTCGACTACAAAAACGTCTCCCTTGCTCGTAGACACAGGCGATGTGTCGAAGCCATTAGAATTTCCGTCCCCGTACGCAGTGCCGTTATCCAACTCGGCGTGTGGCGCCATCTTGATTTATTAGCAGATGGCTAAGTTTGCAACCAGAAGTAGTGCCCCTTTAGGAGGTGTAGGGCGAGTCCGCTGCGCTTCCGCCTCGAGAAGAGCAACGGGCTCCTGCGTACGGGTGATGGACGCTGGTAGCAAGATTAGCCTAGCCCATCATGATAACTGTCGTTATGTAGGTGCCATACGAGTTAAGGAGATTAGAAAACGTCTTGACGGTGTTGGGTGACCGCGGCCCGGGAGCGCGATCGACTTTTGAAGAACAACGTCTACAAAAGGGGGCCTAATGGGACGAGAAAGACTGAAATCTGTCGGTTGAGAGACAAAGTAGGATGTAGGAGAAACTAAAGTCGAGGAGAAACGGGCTTTCTTTTAGATTTATTTAGACTGGGAGGCCGAAGGTCTATAGACAGACAGGTGGTGGAGCGAGTCGTGCAAGAGAGAGAGGGGTCGCTGTTGTTATCGGATAAGGGAGGCCGATAAGGAGGCCGATAGTGGATAGTGGATAGTGGATGCGGTGAGCTGTTCTACGTGGCGCCACGACACTACAACATAGCACGGGGAAGCGTGCCTAGGTACCTATGCAGCAAGAGGGAATACCAAGCGAATGGCGAACGGTTAGCATGGCCGGCGTTGTTGTTGAGATGCTCCACGACATCAACTTGATTGGAAACCACAAGAGTGTAGTGCTGTTTTGTCCCGCTGTTCTTGTTGTAGGTGCCATGTGAAGACCGTGGGACACCTTGGAGGGGTAAGTTTAGGGAATTCTGATTGGCCGTCTACTAGCGGTATGCATCTAAAAACACAGCTAAACATGCGATAACGTGCGCTGTCACGTCGTCTAGCGATGTCGCTCGCTGATGGAATTTCGGGGCCAACTTCAACTCTTGAATGAACGTGGAATCATGAATCATGTCGTGTCCATCTAACATCTACAGTATTCTCTCAGGCACTTCCCGGCTTGGCATAGGCAGTCACCTTCTTAGCATTAAGTACATATCAATCCCTTCCTCATCTGAATTGCGCACATCCAGCTTGCCAGCACAACAGAGTCGGTCGAATAACTTCTGAGCCTGCTTCAAATAGCAATGGCTACCCATCAAGCATTTGGGAGAGATGGGGATGGAGAGAGAAGTCGTTTATCTACTCACATCTTGTGCCCACTGCCTAGTCGTCCAAAAGTATCACTTGAACATGATAGGAACGATTGCACAACAGTAGCTTGCTGACACATATTATATCCTATTAACAGTTTCGACCGACCTATGATCAACAAACTCGAAGCGATCCCGAAAATCTGAGATCTTACCTTATGCTCTATCGGATAGTCGGTAGTGGCGCACGATTATACACCCAAATAGCAGACGAATATGTGTCCATTCCTGAATCTAAGCTGAAAGGGCCATAGGATGCTGGACTATTCTGGCTGTCATCACATCAACCTACCTATGTACTGTCTGCTGTACACATACCTAACCTTAGCATGTTCTCCATCTTGCTCCATACTTTCCTCATCTCCACAGGAGCTGGGGTGAGGTCAGTTTCGGTAACGATCCCACTCATGACTAAACCACGCTACCATCTGCCTAGCCACATGCGTACGCTACCTACTGTACACTATCGGTAGGATTCAATACTTCGTACATTAGCTGGACATCAGCAGGTATGCGATGGTATCGCAGCGGTATCCCCGAAGCCAGCAACTGCGCCGTGCACAGACGGGGCAATGCGGATCGCCAAATCGACGCTATCCTAGATCCTAGCTACCTGTTTTGGCCACGAGGTCGACGATCATTGCATAAGTGCCGCACTTGAGGCAGGATTCGAGGGACTTTTCGACTTGCTGATCGCATGCTGATTGCAATCGCTTGAGTGTAAAGTAGTGATGGGCATTGCACTCAACTCGCCGATCAAGAGTAGAAGATCGCCGGGATAGGGTCACCGGCTCATAGTCAAAGTTGTTGATCAGGTACGGTCAATGGAAGTGAAAATGTCTAGCTCCGCTTGCGCTCTCAACCATGCCCGACATGCAGCAACAGTTATGAGCCAGATTACCCTACAATTCATCAGCCTTGCTTGGTTGCGGCCACCGAGTTCCTACAATACTTACGTACAGTATAGGTAGGTATCTACCTAAGCAAGCCAAGCGCTGCTCCAGTGCGCCACCACGCGACATTTCTGCACCACAATTCTAGCATAGTGTTCAGTAGATTAAGCCGAAAAGCCAAGATTACTAGGGTTATTAGCGTACTTATACTGACGAAAGGTTAAGATCGTTTCGGCGGAGAATGCATCAGGGGACTTGATCGACAGGGATCTCATTCGGCAACGGAGACAGCCTGACGAAACAAGCTGGAGAAGCGTTAGACCAATGTCTCGCCGAGCGAAGCGTGCTTCTACCGCGCGGGAATGTTCAATGCACATCACATGCACGCAATGCAAAGCGAACACCAGGCGATCATGAAACTATCCTGTTGCTCGGTACACCATTGGTGGCAAAGCTCCGAGACACCCATTGTGACGGGTTGAAATCTTCCGACCTTGTTAGAGCTGAACGTGAGTATTGCCGCCCCTCGTCCTGCTACATTTTGCCCACCAAAAGACCCCCAGCCTGATGATCTTAGCAAATCGAATCGTGTGAAATACACTATCATTGGATGTGGACCCATGACATGCTTCACCCACTTCGGCTATATGTACGAAATGAGAAAACTGTGGTCTTCAGAAATGACGTTCAATTTGCCGAACGACCTATCATGGGAATTACGAGGGGAAAACACCACGGCCAATTGCCTAGCTTGGACAAGCACCATTTTGCCCTGGCACCGTGATGGTAGGTATTGAGTATTATCCATTCAGTCTATAAGTTTTGCTCAGGCAGTAGTCGCGGTATTTATTGTCAGACTCTTTAGGCATCTCGTTGGAATTTGCGAAATAATTGGCTACGCTAGAGAGCGCCATCCCTCGAAATTATCAAGCCAAATGCGTCACGAGACTACAAATTAGGACTGTGGTCATTAGATTATAGGGCTCATTTAGGCAAAGGGACCGTCGAACACCCCTTTGTTTCAACCTCCTTTGGGGCGAGCCATGGTTGGCTGCTGGGCTCGGAGCTGTAAGGTACCCGTGCCAACCCTGGATGTTTGGTTTNCTAAAAATCGTCGGCATATCTAACGTATCTCACATATCTGTAGTTCCTGTCGAACGGATGAGCCGCAGGATATCTTCTTGCGATCTTAGGATTACGTTCCCTTTTCTTGTCCATATACTTTCGGTATTCCGGGTTGGTTTTGGGCGTCTTCCTTGTTCCCTGATATTCTTCCATGATATTATTCATGAATCTATCCAGTTCATGTAGATATATGTTCGATAATATTATAAAGCGCGCTAGTTAAATCGATTTTATTTTTAATAAAAATAATAGTAGTTATTTTTTTTTTTTTTTATTAATTTAAAGGTTTGTTTTTTTTAATAATTGTAATATTTTAAGTTTTTTAAAAGTTTATAGGCTATTTAGATCTATTATTTAATTAAAAGTACTTTTAAAGGTTTAAAAAACTAGCTTTTCGCTATTAAATTTTTTTATTTTAAATCGTAAAGTTTTTTTAGCTTTACTAAAATAGTTTTTATATTAGTTAATAAAGTTATTATTGCTATATTAGTTGTTTAATTTAGCCCTAACAGTAGTATTAAGTATATAAAACTTTTAATTGTTAAAATTAAGCGATTTTAATTAATTAATAATTAATCGAGTTAATTATATATAAAGTTATATTTTTACGATTATACGCGCTATATTAAATAGGTGTGGGTAAAGAATCTACTTAATGGGGCCATTATTTCCACCCTTTAAATCTAACAATATATCCCTTATAAACACAAGCTAGACAAAATATTAAAGTATATATTTGTTTATAAACAACTAACGCTAAATTAACCATATATAATTGGCATAACATAAGCTATTTTATATAATTTAAAATACATCAAGTTATAAACATCCAATAAAAATAATATAAAAAGGGCTTATTTAGGCTTAATAAAGAAAGACAATTCTTTGAGTTAAAACCTCCAGCCTACCTACTAGCTGGCCAACAAACAGGTTCAGTAAATAATGCATCAGTAAAGTTAGAATCTATATAGAGAAATTTTGCTTCCTAGAGATTATGCGTTTTAAAAATAGTGATACTCACCAATCCTAGAACTAAAGTATAATTAGAGCATATAGCCCCGTGAGACATGTTCCCGGCTCTGAACTCTAGGTTTTATTAAACTCTCCATTAAACGACTTAGTTATTTAACTTTTGTGGAAATACATCAGGTTTTCTTTTGAATCGGGTAGCAAAATAGATTCTCTAAAAGCGATAGAATGTTACCTAACAGAGTCAACTTTCGCAGTGCAATGGATGCTGTTTATGACAAGGGAAGTCTCTGATAATTCCTAAAATGTTTTAAACTCATAACGCGGTCCTTTGCGGGCTCTAGGTTTCGCCGGATATACATTTTCTTCAGGCTTTAGTGCATGACGAGCGCAGTGTCTCGAGCCTTCGTAGATGTCAATTTCTTGCTTTCTTTTCGAAGTTCTCAACGCAATAACAAAAACAATATACCTTCCTGACTATTGGCCTCCCATTTCTCGCCTTATCGTTGTAATATGTGAACTGCAGACGGAATCCGAGTCGTGCTTCCTGTGTTACTTCCATGCAGGCTTACTCTCTTCATTTAGCTATACATGTCAGGTCTTGCCACGACTCTTATAGTTCCCTAGCTGATACCCTAACCTCAGTCTCGGCAACGGCCCACGGCCCACCTTCATTACTTAGTTAGCCAAAACTTAGGGAGGCAACGTAGGAAGCCATGTGATTTTGGTGTGTGTGGGATGAAGAAAATTTGGTATCCTTCCTCCGCCGCCATATTGGGGTTTTCGTTGAGCTTTCCTTCGTATCCTTCGCCGAACTCGTCGTATAATTTGATGCTTGGTATATGACCTCGGGTTACCTCAACCTTCTTATTCAACCCCGATTGCCAGTACTACTCAATCTCTCACTAAAATAGTTCCAGGTGAATTAGCACCATACCTAAGCAAAATTGAGCTTGTATAATATTAAGGAGCGAATGCTAAGCCAACGGTGTTTGCCGTTATTAGCGATGAGCCTGTACCGAGCAGAATAGTTACACTGGTGTTGTTTTCCATTGCGAAATTTCGTTATCTTTCTAGATTGAAACGTTGATGGGTTAGATAGCACCAACAGGTCAACGAAATAGTCGTAGGTAATTGGTGCTACTCTACAAGGGGGGAGAAATGGGACAGGTTCTAAAGGTCGTTACGGTAATTCTTTAAGCGCCAACATAAACACTTCAAATACGGATAACACTCAAATCATACTCTTTCACCTTGAACAGTTACTACTTGCTTGTAAATGGTTATTGATCTGTTGCTCCCTAAAGGGGATCTTGGCTATGTAGGTGAGGCAACAAACAAACACTAATAACGCTGTTAGGAATCTAGCCTAACTTGTTACTTACGTGTACAGCTTGATGTGATGTGCTCAAGGGTGCTAGTTGTCACAAATTAGAGCTGTAGGACCATTCTAGCGTATCATTGTACAAAAGTAGAACGTTGCCAAGGTGGGTGGGATCTTTGATGTTTGTAATTATTTATTTATGCTCACGGTTCGAACCTTCAGATTAATGTAGATGATCTCCCCGAAGGCTTACCTTCTTGGAGAGTTTTTAAGTTTAACTTTAAAACATATATTCCGTAGAGATACTCTCCCACAGGTGTAGCTTATCCAGAAAAATAACCGTAGACGTATCTTAGGTATGAGTGGTAACAAGACGTTACAGTTTGAAACAACGACTGCCTTTATCCCGGTGCTCTATCTTCTGCTTAAATATTGGGCTTTGGAGCATGATAGTGATAGTTGTCTAGGTAGAGCTTTGTTGAGTTCTATGAGTTCTGCGAGTTCTCAATAGTTAGATGTGGTTGACCCCGGACAATAAAATGATAATTGCCAAAAGATCGATTTCATACTCAATTCACTGATTCTTGCGGCATCTGCATAGGTTCGTATGCAATTGAATCACTCATAAGTATAATGTGCAGCTTCCATGATGGTTCCATGTCTTGTCGTATGAACACGAAATATAAAATTTGAGAGCTTCGGGTCTTGTGTCAACTCACCACTTCGTACTGATTACAATAATAGCAATTAATTATTAATGCGGCTCTAAATGTTAACGAATTTATCTAGAGTATTCCCTTATGTTTAATATAACATAAAAGGATTAAGGCAATCGGCTAATCCCTCCTATAAAATATGAAAGGAAGTAAAAGGTGTCATGAATGCCCATGAGAGTTAAGCATCTATCCCATTCCTGTACAGGAATAGAGTTGGAGCTTAATGTTCTGTCACCTTAAGTGTTTCATTTGTACGAAAGCAAGGTTTTGATAATATTTCACTTAGTATATCAATAAATTCGGGATCGCAAATTTACGCGGCTACCTGACATTTGAACCTTCATCAAATGACTGTATTATCTCTCGGCACCAGCAGCAAGATTCTCCCTGTTTGGCCCAAGAGGGCCTGTTAGAATCTTCAAGTCTCCTACAACCTACATAGGACTAGAATAAGAAGCTCGTTAGCCTCTGTTGGTTGGGACACAAAGGGAAAAAAACCACTCGACCCGGTAGTACTAATAATATGACTGGACTCGAATCTGGCACTTCTCTTCACTACTAAACTTTGATAATAACAAGAAGAATATGCCGGCGTTATGAGAAAATTCAAGGAGTCATGGGGGATCTACTGATAAAGTACGTCCGTTTTCATAGTTTATTGAGCTATTGCATTCTCGACTTTTACACAACATAATATTATCGTAGCCGTCTGTTGCCGGGAATGTCAGCATTGATCTAAGAACGTAAATGTAGCCCACCTTCATAGCCTAATATCTTCATCAATACGATATACGCTCAGGATATAACATTTATATGACTCGTGGGACACGGGCCAGCGGTATGTATGTATGTTTTTAAGTGCCTTCAAATTTGCAAGAGGATCTCTTTCGCACTCGAGTAGAGCCTGGTGCGCTCCGGGATATGTCACGTTGCGCATATCAGTATCTCTTGGGTAGGAACATGACCAATTGGGTATAATGATCTTATCAGGCGGCGTTGCTGTTGAACATACTTGGTATAGTATCCGACGCGCTGGTTTAGCTCATGTCCAGATCAAGCAAAGAGATTCGAATATTCCAACAGTTATAGTTAGCAGCGGAGCAGTTCGATCTGAAACAATGCCACGTTGTATGATCAACTAGTACCTAATATACCGGTATAGTGCATGTCTTGGACCAGGGTTTATCCAACGTTGGCCCGCCTCCGCACTTTGCGTCCTCATCCCATATTGTTTGGCGGCTGTCAATCGAGGTTACATGGGTGGAAGCTCTCCATTCGCTCTCCTCGATCCGTATGCATTCCATAGACGGCGAGGAGAAGGCCTGAGCGCGTTTTAGCTTAGCCTGATCTGTTGCCATATATACGACCCTTGTCGTTAGAACGTGCACGTCATGAACCCATGTTCGAGGGCATCTCTGTACAGCTTGTCAATGTGTCCATTTTCAAATGGTCTCATGAGTCTTGGGAATATATAGAGTTCTTAACAAATAAGAACCGACGACTCTTTGGCACTTCAACAGTCTTATATTTAGGCTTAACTGTGATCTCTAGCAACTACGGACCATTTATCTTGTTGCTTGCCTATATAATACCCAGTAGATGCAGTCAAGACACAGTCTACTTTAAAAGGAATAAACTCTACCTATTGTCAGGAGCTCAGCAAGTATATATAGAACATAGCCCCCAGTCAGTGTCCCAAGTGTAAAGAGTATGTGTAGACTTTCGTTGTTTTGCGAAAGATCTAAGCATCATCGTAAGCTAGCCCTTGACTATATAGTATACATATCCTTTGCTCTAGCGGAGGTATCGTAACACCCTACTGTCTCTTGGGCGTATCTGATGTACAGTAGATAGAAACTCGCGAAACACTGGCGCAGGAACAACGGAACTGCCATGCAGTAATATGGCAAAATATTGCCCGATTGCAACATTTCTAGAAACATGAGACTCGGTCGCGGCGGCGTTTCGTCGTCAATCCGTAGATCGCATGCCCTTTCCCAAAGGCCAAACGTCTATGAGTCGGGTTGATTGATTCTTGCTCACTACCCGAATCTGCAGAACGAAATGAAGGGTCTGATCTCTGCAAAGTTAGGGTGCTCGTTATGAAAAAGGGTCTGAAAACGAATTGGAATCACTAGCTGCACGGATTGTTAGGCCATTATCATGCATTCTCGGCAGGCGATATTACCTCGTCGTGTCATTAGGACCCGAGCTCAATGTGAAACGATGTGCATACAGACAGCACACCCAAGGTTGATGCGCTTTAAACTTTGAGATTGATGGGGAGGAAAAACCGGTATTCATCATGCAACGGATCCTGATAGAAGCAGGGCGGCCCTGCATCCGGAGGAATTGACAAGCAATGCACGTAAAAAGCCTCAAACTCAAGCTTTGAAAAACACGACGGAGCATTTGCCAGTGGTCAATATTGTGATTTCTGGCGGGATGAGGTTGTCGTGCTAGCTACGGGCACCGGCGTTGTGACTTTCTCCAGGCTGACCGATTGGTTGCCTCAAGGTGCGGCGAACTTCAACAATGGAGGGATTTAAGCAATGATACCTACAGTACAGTACTTATTCGGCAGCTTGTGGACAGCGGCCCAGGGCCCTGGTATGTTGACAAGTGGTTGTTGTATGACAAATCCTCAGTAATGACAGCAGCCACCGTGTAAGGTATACTAAGTAGGTAGTATAGCAGCAGAATGGACCGCTGAAAAGAGCTGCAGGGTGCCGTCTAACCTACCTACTGTAGAGAGAAAAATACGACCCGACACGTTGGATGTTGCTAAGGTAGGTAGTGTAGGTACTGTACTGTAGTTCTACTGTAAAAATAAGAACAACATGATGGTGAGTTTGCATTACTAAGGGTTAATATCTACTGTCTAGGTTACCTACTGTACCGTACTGTACCTGTAAATTGAGATCAGACAAATATCATGTGCATCGATAGTGAGCATCCTTGCTTTATACCTACATGTAGGTAGACGTTCAAGGGTTAGGTACCTATGTAGTATACCTACACTACAGTAGGTACATAGGTACTGTAGAGTAGAGTATGTACCTTAGGTAGCTAATGCGCTAAATTTGTTAACGCTGCAGGTGGACTTTCAATCCCGGCCCTTCTCCTGCCTACCTACCTACCTATAAGTAATGATGTGGAAATGCCGAGCAGTGTGCTGTACAGTATGTACTGTAGGTAGTAAGGGGGATCATAGTAGTACCTAGGTATAGGAGGCTTCGAAAGTCCATGCATAAGTGAGAATCTTAACTTGATAGTTTTCTGTTAGGCTGGTGAAGCTCTGCTGGTTCGTCGTGCAATATGCGGAAGGAATTTCCTAGGGGTGGTTTGGTGATGGTTAACCCTGATCTGCAAATGGCAAATGAAACAGGACAGCTTACAGTACGCATTTGCGATAAAGCAGATTGTCCCTACAGTACCGGTACGTGTATATAGAAAGTCGGGGCCATCTGCGTTCTAGACGTGTGAAACATGAACATGGTTGTCGTGTAGGCGCATTGGCGAGCCTCGGGACCGGGGGTGGTGTTTGTAGGTACAGGAAAGCGACTTTTGGGGTCTCAGTTGACCACAAAAAGACGGTCTCTCCATCCAACAAGGAGATCGATCAGCTTCTGGTTGTGGGCTAAAAGTACCATTTTCGTCCATTTGTTTTATTTCCCTGGCCAGAAACGTCAACAGGCCGGGGCTAATTTGGCAACACGCCTCCTGCAAAAGCTCATGGTGCTGGTGTATCCGGGCAGGATCCGGGTAGCGGGAATCCGAAGCTGTGCCTGACTTACCCATTGATCTCTTCGTCTTTCAGCAAAGAGGAGTGGGGTTACGGGTGCTTGGACAATTCGCGGATTTGATAGGCGGATCAAGACTCCATGACCCTGTGGAAACTATGTATTAATGGCTTCGGCCGGCCGAGGCTCTGGACAACTGGACAACTGGACGAACATCGGACTACCGGGCGTTGCGAGATGCGCCCCTCCCTTGAACAGACCAGGTTTTGAGGTTTTGCGGTTTTGCGCCCAGTGTTCGTTGGCTGAATACTGACAGCGCATAAAGGCAGTACGACACCATCACGGCGACATGTCGGGTGTACCACTGAACATGGTTCGCATCTTTTCGAAGGTACGGCAATTCGAAGATAGAATCATCTCTGGGCGGCTTGTGACCGCGTAGTATACGTTATAATCGTGTACAGTACGGTACCGTAATAGATAGAGCTGGGGGCCGGATGCATGCCGTTCGTCAGTTCGTCAGTTCGTCAGGGGTTTCCCCCTCCCGCCTGCCGCTTGGGCGATAGCCTGGTTTGCTAAGGGTCCCGATTCTGAAAGTGAGGTAGACGCAATGCAACCCATGTACTGTATGTACCCGAGCAGACTACAGTAAGGAAAGCAGGCTGCCTTGGAGCACCTATTATCTTGGGGGCGCGGGCGATGGTTTCGTATGGCTCGAGGTGATCATCCGTGGGTACTTACTCATCGATACTTACTTTCATTCTCGGCACCAGGTGTACAACTTTATAATTGCTCCTCATATGACAATACGCAAGTAGGTAAGGTAGCTTCTCAGTTCGCTTGGTGAACTATCTGGAGGGAAGATTACCTTGCGGACGTGTAAGTTAGGTATACATACATAGATGGACGTCAAATGACCTACGCAGACTAGGTAGATAGGTAGGTAGGTAAGTACATAGGTAGGTCACAGGCAACAGACACTCCTGGTGGGGGCACCGTCGGGATATGGCCGCCCCATGGATCATCGCGGATGCACACTTGTACCTTCATGGGTACCAAGCTATATACTGGACTAAGTATATGTAGCTTAGTGTAAGTGCTCCCCCGCATGTGCATGAGCTCTGTCATGTCGCAGTCAACGGGGAGGCATTATCCTTACCATATGTCAATCATCCCAATTGCCCTGGATTGGCATACCTGATAATACTCTTAAATAGACGGTGCCCTTATCGTTCGCGTGTAGTCAACCTCAATCCTTCAAGTATTCGGCCACATTAATCTCGCATCACTACTGTGTAGGACTGTGGGAGACAATGCCAGAGTCTCCCTACCAATCTTGATTCGTTAGCGCCATAACCTATTGTCGCTTCTTCTTCTAAGAGAAGTGGACGGCGTGTTGTCTCCAAAAAAACAAGCAGGTTGCACGAAAGTGGACGACCTCGGTCATCATTAATATGGACTCACCGTGGGTGTCCTTTCCCGAGAATTCCTCTGCTTGTGATCGTGATAGAGATTTCTTTGGAACTTTAGCAAAGCTGACTAGTAGTCGAAAGATCTACTGCCGCCGACTGTGTCGCTCTTGATAGCAAAATCACCAAGCTCCTCTCAACATTAGCTGGTTTTGTGCGTCACGTCCGCGAGGCTAGGTCGGATATCGATGATGTTTCGCGCGAACTACACTCGCTACAGACTGTTCTTGATTTATTGAAGGAAGACGCTGCTTTCTTCCCCCCAGATCTTGCCGAGCATACGCCAGCTATTATCGAGCAATGCTCTCGCGTAATCGATAAGCTCAATGAATCCGTCTCCGTGTTCGACAGCCCACAACTATCTAAACAGGAGAAGCGAACACAATGGCTCGGCGTGGGACGGATAGAGGCCGCAAGCTTTAGAACAACTCTAGAGGCACACAAAGCAGCAATTGGGCTGGTGCTTGATTTGGTTGGAGCGTATGTCTTTTCACACACCCAGCAGAACCGTGATGCTTACCATTACTAGGACAACTATTCGGGATTTAACATCTGACACAAAACCCGGCAGGAGAACAACAATCGAGAGGCACAATGTCGACAGCGAAGTAATAACTGATATCTCGAAAATCTTAATCCAGATGGGCCAACTCCGTATGCGACTACCCAGTGAATTTGAGAAGTCGTCTTCACATGTTGGTCTCCACGAATACATGGGTTATCTGAAACACTACGCCGAGACGATAATCCGTCGTAAAGAGACGGAGCACGAGATCGAGTCGCAAGCCAAGCAGCAAGTCAAAGAATCGGTCAAACAGTCGGCCAAACAGTCGAGGAGGGCAATAGAACCGGGCGCGTTTCTGGGCGAGAAACAAATGTTTGGAGCTACGTGGGAGATGCGCCGGACAGCGCAATCGACATTGATACCGAGTTGTACTACTCACGATCAGTAGTTCGAGTCGAGGATCGCATAGACGAGGAGGTGTTACCCATCGAAGAGACGATGGAGGGGGTACCCAGTCGAGCACCAACGCCCCCACCAAAGGATGCAAAGAGGTTAGAAATGGCCCGAAGAAGGATGGCTTCACCATTTGAGAACGAGCCAGATTCACCGACCAATCCGTATAGAGTTATAACTCAGATCTCTTCTGACGGGCGCAAATTCGCACCGTCTATCACGTCTCATAGAAGCAAGGGGTTTGGGAGATTCCTTTCTCCCTTCAAGAGCTCAGTCCCGGAAGTTCGACCCCCGACCCAATCAACAAGCTCCTCGATTAGCGCATCATCCGATTTCAGACCAACGACTCCCATAATCCAGGCAAGTTTGGTGCGACGAGGTAGTCGGAGGCTTTCGGTTTCGATCAAGAAACTGCCATTGTGGAATGTAGAGAAATCGGAAGAGGTAGCGGGGCCCGAATCGAAAGCCGTTTTCGGTGTTTCGCTCCAGAAGAGCATGCAAGTTGCAAAAGGCGTGTCGAAAACTCATCATGGCGATAACGGAGGGTCGTCGCGCAGGGACTTCCCTTTATGTATGCAGAAGTGCTGCTTCTTCCTCAAGAACGAGGGAGTGACGGCGCCTGAGATTTTTGCGGAGCCAGGAGATATTTTCCGAGTTGCGAAGCTCAAGGAGATCTTCAGCGTGGGCCCGACATACGGGGAGGACGTCAACTTCACGAACTATACCGTGTATGATGCAGCTGACCTCATCATGCTATACCTTTCGCAGCTACCTCGGCCGCTGATTCCGGAATCCCTCGCCAAGCGATGGATCTCGCTTTCGAGACAGGCGACGTTGTCGGGGTCTCATGCTACACGACTTGATCAAGTGAGTAGTTTCCAGATACCCCCCCTTCTCTTTTCCACGACTTTTAGGGCATAACCCTCCTTTTCGTGTCAGGGTAGTGTCTATCGGTTTCGAAAGCCCTCCAAATTAAGTTTAAAACGGAGATAGCTAACTCGGATTTACTATAGTGCATAGACTTTTGGGAGGAGGCATTGAGTGGGCTTCGAGGGCCCAGTCGAAGCTTGTTTAAACTGCTCCTGAATCTTTGGGCGGATGTGGCCACGGCACAAGAGGAGAATGACATGACAGCCGAGAGACTTGCTGATGTGGTGTTGAAGCCACTGATACACGTGTCCTCGGGTCAGTATAAGACGGATTATATGCTCTCACTTTCGTTCTTAATTCGAAAGAGGGCGGAATATACGCAGCTGCTGAAAGACAACCAGTCAGCAGTCAAGCGGATCAGCAGGGCAGCGTGGTAGAACCACGATTGCCCTCTTCTATGAACACGACCAAGTTCCGACAACATTGGATTGGAGCGCTACAGCTTGTGCGGACACAATGTCGGAGCTGTACGTCCTCGGGTCAAAACGTGGGGCGTGAAAGTTCATCGAAACATATCATAATACCTATACATACGACTGACAGCGTGGGAAATGTTTCGGGGAGCAAGAATCAATCACCTGGCCCCCCTTCTTCGAATGGGACCGAAACCAATTGCTCCATGATCTGAATTTTGAGCGAGAAAAGTTTGGGGGCGTGCTGTAATTTCCGGGGAGATATTATGAAGACATGTGGACATGGCAAGAAAACGGTGGTATTTGTGAGTTCCTTGTATTTCTTAGTTGGCGTTTGGAGGATTGGGAGAAGCTGGACATTCGCTTTGCTTGAAATGATACCACACCAGGCATTGACAACATCCACGTACAAATTCCAGGTTTTGACAGTTTGTATTATCGTGCTGCGTAGAACCTGGCTCAATCAAGGATGAGTGCATATGCTGTACAGTGGATAAACGGCTCCGTGATGTGGGTTATTACTGAGGTACAGCGCTACGCCGTGATTATGTATTGTACTTATCTAGGCTAGGTACCTACTTCAAGGTACCTACAGCTAGCTTTGCATACCTACATACTTACCTACCTAACCTAGTAGTATACCGTATCTGTTTGTATTACACACATCAACGAGGTAGCGCGGGAGAACGGGGGAGAAGAGGCGCAGATAGAGAGGACACCATCAGACGTAAATGTAGTAAATATCGATCGAAGACAGCCTGAGTACGGCAAGAATGGGAATGAATGAATAGTCTAGGTTGATTAAGTAGGTTGATCGAATGTGCCGAACAAATGAATGGATGACCTCGGGATCTCTTGCCCTGTGCAGCAATGACGTAAGAAAGACACATGCCACGGGAGGCTGACGGTGGACAGAAACGCACTGGCAGGAGGACAAACTAGAAAACCCTGCCGAAGGGATGCGGTGAATTTAAATCTGAGGCTGGTTTGCAGCAATGACAAGTTTGACAGCCAGTGAGGGCACGGGACGCGGTGCGGGAAGTGCTCGTGCTGGCGCTTTGGTGCTAGGATGGGCGCGATTCTGAAGGAATTAAAAGCACGCGTCGAGAATAGCAAGCGGGACCAACGCCCTTTATTANTTTTTTCCGCCGGCCAGCCCCCAAGCCAGCCCCATTAGCTTACTAGCACCTGTAAATGATAGGTAGGTAGGTATCGTAGCAAACAGCACTCACTGGCCAGTGGCCACAGGTGGTACAGTAAAACACACCTCTTTTTCCCACCTGCAGTCCCCTTCTGTGCCACTGTACCTACCTAAAGTATACCTATATACCTAACCTACCTCCTGTCCCATTCGACCAAGGGCAGACCCCTCACAGCTAACCGCCCTAGGCTCTGCAAGGAGGCCAGTTGTTGCAACCGCCCGACAGGGTCTTGGTTGCATCAGACCAAAAAAATATTAATTCTATTCTCTCGTCTGTTCCCTCCCTTTCTGCTCGGGTGCAAAATCTGCTGGCCATTGTCAAATTCAGAAAGACGAACGAAACAACAACACAGCGAGTGGGTAGAAGGTTGATAATATCGGAGCCGGCGCCGAATTGGTACTATAAGCAAGTGGGGTATTCTAGTCGCGAACGCGCCCAGTTCCACCTCCACCGCGAACCCCCGGCACTGCTAGACACGCACTTACACGCGACTCTGCAGTGTGAGCTGCATTGGCACGGTCTACAGGTCTCGATCTACCTGCTACAATTCCACCACTCCAGCCAGACTCAGTTGCACCACAACCGCTTCCACTTCCACTTCCAATTCCAATTCCACATATACCACTCCTGACGCCATAATTTTTCTTCTCTTCCGCGTCTCGTCCCTCTTTCCATACCTTGCCCAAAGCAACCAACTTGTTCACTGTCCTTCCCTCCCTCACTAGACTACCAGACTACCAGACTAGGTACCTGGGTAGACACAAGACGCAAAAACGCGAGGTCCCAAACCCGAAACTCAAAGATAGATACCTACCTACTTAGACTCCCGTACACTGCTCAGATCATACTGATCCATCACCTACACTCCTTTTGCTTCTGCTATGCTGCTTGGTGGTCCAACTATATCACTATGAGTTCCTCCCCTCTAAAGTCCATAGAGGAGACGGCGTCTGGCGAACCCTCCCTGCCACCTGTCTCCTCCAGCCTGTTCGCGTCCAGGAAGCGTCCCGCCCCCTCTCTGCTTCCCCCGTTCGAACTTTCCTCCTCGCCTGGTCTCCCCAGACCTCTGAAGCGAGCCGCTTGCGAGGGCCCTGACGGACCGGTGCCTTTCGTCAAATACCCGACACCTATCCTCACCTCGAGCACGGGAATCCTCTCTTCCTCCCCTCCTCGCGTTCAGCCCTCGAGGCCCAGCCTCGAACGCACGCAGTCCAACATATCAGAACGTGCGCCTTTATCCGCTGTTCCCGAGCTCGAACTTAGCGAGAATGGTGAAGTGCTTTTCATGGGTCGGTCCAGCAACACCTCGCACTACCAACTATCCACGAACCGACTCATATCACGTGTTCACGTTAAGGCTCGATACATTCCTGCCGAATCGCCCCTCGAGCCTAATAGGGTGGAAGTCGAATGCAATGGCTGGAACGGCTTAAAGCTGCACTGCCAAGGTCGGACATGGGACCTGAGAAAGTGGGACACTTTCACCTCGGAAACTGAGGGCGCAGACATCATGATTGACGTGCTGGACGCGAGGGTCATGGTGCACTGGCCTCAGAAAGTCCGCCGCGACTCGATAGCCAACCTCTCTGACTCAACATGGGATGATTCACCTCACTCACGACCACGTCCTTCCGCGCTTGCGTTGGACTCTTTGCAATCAAGCCCCATCCGACGCCACACCCGTATTCAATCACCTGTGTCGCCCACACCTGCTAGTAGATCGTCCGGCAGTCTGGGCGAGCTGCTGGCGGCCGATGACAAGAACGAATCAGTGCATATATATGAGGACGCAAGTGCTGACGAAGAAGAGGATTCTTGTGAGCCTGTGGTCGATGTGGATGCGACCTTTATTGAGCCAGAGCTCTCGAACACCTTTTCCAGTGACTTGAGTGATCTAGACGATGATGAAAATAACCCGGACGAAGAGAACGATCCCATCGTATTTTCCTTTGGACCTTATGGTGCCGACCTAACCGGCCGTCTTGCAGCCGTCACAGCCGATTCACCGAAACAGTCACCTCGGGTAAGGTCAGGCAGTACTACAGCAAAAGCGTCAGCTGAACCGGAAGAGCCGCTTCACCCTGATATCGATGTGGAGGTTGTCACAAATCATGTGATAAACCAACTTGCTTTTTCTCGTCTTTCGTCAAATCCGCTTACGGCCATTATGAACAACCTCCCCGCAGAAGAGAAGAAAGACCTGTCTAAATCGGCGTTGCGGCGGATCATCGAGGAGGCCAAATGTGTCGGAGTGATCGCCCGACAGGGAAAGGACGCAGCCGGCAAGGCATTAGAGAGCGAGTATTACTATATTCCAGAACATGACAAAGACGACTCGCGTCGATTTGCTGTAACGGATGGCTTGCGAAAACCTAGTTTACGGGCCTGTCGAAAACAACATAAGGTACTTAGACCCCCAGGACTTGGATGGTGGACTAAGATGTTAACTGGAGACAGCAATATTATTGGAAGCGGCCCAAAACCCCATAGCGGCCTCTCGATGGCTTTGCTGCTCCAAGCAGGATGGTAGCGGTAAAACAGCAAACTCGGCGTTGAACTCGGCTGGAGGAAAGGAGTCCTGGACAATATCCGTATTTTGTTTCGCATTATGTTGGCGCGTGCATGGCCTTAGGCGTTGTTGGCTCTTTGTTTTTGAACATGTCGCCCGATTTCCGGGGCTTTCGGCTTGTAGAGTTCTGATCTTCGGGCGTTTGAAAAATTTGGTGCTTGCCGAAGGAGCGCACTTGGTTTGAAATTTGAACCTGACAGAAAGACACGATGGAAGATTGTACAAAATGTATAGTTGTGATGGAAATCATCGTGACGGAAAGGGTATATAAAGCGATCGATCAGAAATGACTACAAATTCGTTGAAAACACAGCGCAGCTCCCGTGATGTCAACTTGCAGATCGTTGTTTGTTTGGGTTATGAAACACTTGGGTGGTATGGGTATGGATGATTCACCATCAAGCTTGCCACCGAAAAGGGGGTCCCTTATCGGCAGCAGTTACCCCGCAGTCCGCCTCCCACCCACGGTTCCCCACCTATAGATAGATACCCACATATGTACCTACCTAGGTAGACTATTGCCCCTCGGTCGGGTTTGGTTAGCACCAATGAACCATGCTGATCAACACTGCACTTTAGAGGATCCCGGAGCTTCTAGACTGTTGGTTAGGTAGGTAAGTAATGAGATACCCACTGAACACTGCAGATACGTTACCTACACGTTATACGAAGTAGATACCTACCTACCTATCGTTGATATTATTTCGTATCATGTTCCTACTCTTCCTCACCATCAGTTTCTCGTGTCTCTCCATCCATCATCGTCACGGTAGCAGTTTCTCGTCACCTACAATTATCCAGGTAGGCAATTAGACTTGAAATCGCTTCCTAATACAAAAGTCCCGGAGCTAGATATTGATACGAAATTGTTCAACTCGGTGCAATCTGGTATACTCGCCTTATACCTAGGTACCTACCCCATCATTGCTAGAGCCTAGTTCCACTACCTACATACCTACCCACCTACCTACCCACCTACCTACCCACCTATACACAACACCAACAAGATGGCCTCACAGCAGCAACCCCCCGAGGAAAATAGATCTCTCGACGCTGCAGAGCACCGAGATCGAAAACGCGAAGCCCGGCCCGCAGAGCCCGCAGCTCGAGAAGGACGCCGCGCGAGCCATGGCCCATACCGCGGGATGGCAGCCGTCGCTCCAGGGCCAGCCGGGGGGCGGGTATCGCCAGGAGGACCGCCGACGCGAGATCATGCTTGGCTCTGGGTCGATCGGCCAGGGAGGGCACGAGCACGGGCACGGGTTTAGCGAGGGGCGGGATGCGTGATTCTGCCTCTATCTACGTGCTTACCTGCTCGGCTACTCGCTGTGTTGTGGCTATGCGTGGGAAGGGAGGGGGGGCAGCGCAGAGGAGGGATTTCGTGATGAGTGGGTCAACTTTCCGGCTGAGAGAGCGGTGGCGAAATTGACTGATGTTGGAATTCGCGGGTCGGATGCCATCGCTATCATTAGTCTTACTTCATACAATTAAGCGTTTCTCGGGTCTTAGGCAGAGGGATTAGGCAGAGGGATTAGGATAGGTAGTCAGGGTGATTATTTCAATTGGGATTGCTTTCGAGGAAACATAGCCTATGTGTAACTCATGGTTTTACGCTATCGCGCCTAAATCCATGTTCTGGCATCATAAACCCCAGTACTACGTGATATATCATCCAAAACTACACAGTTCATAGCTACTACGTCTTCTCAACGGGTTAATATCCTTTCTCGGACTACAGGCAATAAGCAATAGATTTGTAAATTTAATGATTGAATTTTATACTCAGTCGTAGGCAAGATAGATAGTAAGTATGAAACCCGCATATATTCAAGCAGCTTCACAGAAGTGAAGTAACCCGGCCGCTAATTTACAAAATAGGGGAGTTATATCCGTAGCATCACAATGATACTAGTAGATTCCCGTAGACCCAAAGCAGAGAGCTATACCTACCCAAAAGCTCAGAATGTTGATACTTAAAAGACCACCTATGAGCAACCCCAAACGCCAGACTTCGACAAGGTTGTGAACAATTTCCAGACTGCAACATGACAAAGGTAACCAAATCCCGAGGCGTTCATCAAATCAAATCGGCGAAAAGCCCTCCGGCCCCTTCCCATCCGTGCCACCTGTATAGAAGTATTCACTTACGACGCCAAGGGCATAAGAAATACCTGCCACCCAGGCTCCTCCCATGATGATCCTCTTCCCCACATTCACTCTTTTCTTACCCCTTCTTTCTTCAGAAGACTGCTGCTTCTCACCAAAAACGAAATTAGGTCCTTCTCGGTGACCACCGACATCGGATCGGCCAGTCCTATCTACTAGCTCTTCTCCTACTCTCGGCATATCGTAATTTACGAACCCCGTCGGCGAGACGAATGCTGCGGCATTTGGTACAGCGGCAGAGCGACCCATCATGTCGATCGGGTTCACATAGGCAGCGCCACCTTGGGCAGCTGCCTTTGCGGGTCGCATTTGACGAAATACCAGTACATTCCCACTGCCCGAGACGATCTCGAATCCCTCCGCCTGGAGAGAGGCGAAGTGCGGGAAGAACTTGGTGGGGCTAGAGAGGCGAGGTAGGACCTCTGTTGGGCTTAGGGGCGATGTCAAGTCCGGCACCACAGAACTCGTCTCCGCAATGTTGATAGATTGTGTGCTCGGGTCATAGGCCAGTATTTTATAAACTGTTGGCTCATCCGACTGGATTATTTTCTGATTTCGCACTGGGTCTGTCGGTTCTGATGGGGGTATCCCATCAATTTCCGGATCTCTATGGTAGCAAGTATCCGATGAGCACTCGGAGAATCCCTTTGGTCCGTTCAGTGTGACAGGCTTGGTTTTCGATATTACTTGTCCGGGCTCGCTACCGTAGGTTCTTGTATATAAAGGCATTGTCTGCCTTCCGCCGCATTCTTCGGAGAACGAGGTTTCTAGCCCTTGCGGTTCCTTCGAATAGAGATCGCCTCCAAAAGTACGGTTCAAGCGATTACCCTTCATAGCAGATACGCGACGACTCAATGCGGGCTCCAACCTTGATATGTTACGAAGTTGACCCGGAGCTAGTTGCGTAGCTTCCCTTTTTGTAGCACCAGAGACAGCTTTCGAGTGCTTCTCTGCGTCCTTAGTTATACTTCGGTCTTCCGTGAAGTTCTGACGAGTCTTCTGTAGATTGGAGCCGATTTCACGATCCATTGCGTCAACCGTTTCACTAAGCTCATCCATGTGCTGGCACAGTTGCTCCCGGCTTTTTTCATCGGGTGAGTTGGTTTTCTTGGCTTCCATCTGGCCAGAATAATGCTTAGAAAAGATATGCCCCTCTGGCAATGTCATTTTTGGGATTTCCCCAGGTATACCGTAGACATAGGTGTCATTGACATCTGGAATCCCACCACCCTGTTCTTTGGCTTCATACTCCTTTAGGCTCTCTGCTACGGTGTCATGTTCCGGTACTGCCGCCGTATCGAGATACTGAGTTCTGAAGGCTTTGTACTTCTCGAGATCCCCATACTGTCCGAACAACTCATCTTGACCTTTGGCTTCATCAAAAACTCTAGGTTCATATTTGTGAAGATCGTCATAGACGGGAAACGATTCAGTCGGTGATCCAGGTGCTTCTGAGACATGATACCTATACTGCTCCAGGTCCTTTGCCTCTTCAGGGTTAGTATGGGGGAGCGAGTTTTCGTTATGCATATATGGTCCGTAATTACGCAGCTCGTTCTGGAGTTGTTGCGATTCCGAATCGGACTGAAAAGAAGGGGTCGTATTAGAGACGCTTCGGGTATCTGAGGGATTCAATAAAAATTCGTTAAGTGCTGTAGTCTGATACTTGTGGAGGTCGTCATGGTCCTCCATTGGGTCTTCCAAGGGTAAATGATTCAAGGCATACTCTTCGTTCCTTAATTTCGAGCTATCAAACATATGGGACGCGGTTTCAGGATGCACAGATGATTTAGCAGAGTCGGCTGGACATGAGGTAACAGCAGCGGGCCAGTCATCAAACTTGTTTTCGGCGTACTTGCTAAGCTCAGCCGCTGGGGGCTGACCGTTCGAGTAGACTGGTGATCGTTCTGTGTCCAAATTCGGAGGAATGAACGGCGCAAACTGCGATCTGTACGCTTTAAAAGTTGGGGTTGGAGGCTCGAGCCCTGGCTCCATGGGCCCGTGTTCTTCTCTCTTTTGTACCTTACGGTTGGTGATGGGGTCGATCACGTAATCCTGCTTTACTGTAGTATTGTCGTCGTTCTGGATCGTTTCCATAAATCCTGACTTTTCGAGATTGGCATTCGCCCGAGTGTGCCCGGACCGTACTTTATTGTTACTTTCGAATGGGTACCACAGATCTTTAGTGATATAGTCGAGATGTGATCCCCAAGGTCGTGAGCTCCGAGATGTAGCATCGAAGGGAAAGGGTCGGCGCGTGGGACGAGGAGAGGCTGTTTTCCGACCGTCAATTTCGTCTCGGTTGACCCAACGCGAGCCACATCTCGCAGCGATCGGGGCCCAGAACCGGCCGGTGGGTCGATTTAGGATGGATGTAGGCTCGTCGCCGAGAAGGTACTCATTCCAGGATAATCTTCTACTCATACCGTCGAGGTACTTGTGCTTCATGGCTCGGTGGTGGCGTCGGAGCTCACGATGGTAGGCAGAGTCAAGGCTGGAAGACCACATGCCGAAGCGAAAGGCGCGTATCTGAACGGGGCGGAAGACCGTGCCGGCGGTGGTGCGGCCTCGGAGAGGTGGCAACCTCTGGACCGTTCGCGAAGTCGACAACATCATGTCCCAGGTTCGACGTTGCCCAATGCCTTCCCGGCTCCTTCACGAGCATGCAAGAACCAGCTGCAGGTGTTCACCTTGATTCGAGCTGTCGGCAGGACAAGAAGCGGTTTATTCCCTCGTGAAAACACTGGCCGTCGAGTGGTACGGCAAGGGTGGCTGCAGGATGGCAGAATGACGTACCATACCTGTTGGCTTAGGACAAGTATATGGAGTCATCAAGCGAAACGGAGGGGTAGAGGCAGAGGCAGCACTGAGCCGTAGGTGTTGTTGTTGTCGGGGCAGGACGTGTAGCAGCGCCTCAGGTCCAGGTTCAGACAGGTTTGGCCCATTGCGTCCATTGTTGGAGCAAAGCCGACGGCCGACCTCTCGAGAGGGGTTTGGCTCGACAGCTTACTGACGGGGTTTGGTCCCAGGCTTCCCCAAACCTGCCCCAACCTCAAGCTCCTGTGGGCTCCTCCAGTGGGCCTGAAACCCGGGTCGTTCCGGGCGTTTGCGGGGTAAATGGGAATGGGGCAAATGCCTGGAAGCGAAGCCCCACCTCGACAATGTACTGTAGGTAGGTACCTAGATACATACCCACTTACCAGTTGAGGCTCACGTGAACTGGAGCATTACATACATATGTACCTAGGTATGTACTCCGTACCTAGGTAGGTTCTACCGGTAAGTCCTTGTTCGCCTTCGCCCTGACACATACCGAAGCGCGTCAGGAAACGCCCCATCCCACCTACCCACTCACCTTCGACCCTTCTTACCGTTGTCATCACAAACAATAAAATAAACCAACTAAACCAAGTCTTCGTGGTTGGTTGGGTTATTCGGAGCCTTGTCCCCTCGTCCACCGAAACTCCTGCCTCGGGCAGCAGTTCCATCGGCGGTGGCCTCTCAGGCGCTTGCACCGAGGAGGGCATGTTCACCTGCATCGGGGTCCAGCGCCGGAGGTGCACTGCTGGTAGCTGGACCCCGATGCAGGCTATGCCCGCTACCACCAAGAGCAAGGAGGGGCCGGTCCGCCACCCTCTGGGCCATCCTCCCGCATTCTTCGCCGCGCCGCTATTTACTAAGCGGTTTTAGCATGTTTAATGACGGGGTTGAAGATAAGAGACAATGAATCGGGGATTGTATATAGTTAGGTAAATGCCCAGCAGGCTTCTGGCTTATTTTTTACTGGTTTGATAGATTTTTTAGTGTTAAATTTAAATAAAAATTTTTTATACATTTACTTTAGGGAGATTATTGATCTTTATGCTTTGACCTGTGTTGATTCGTTTTTACCCTATTTGCTTTTGCTTAAGCTCGGCTCACCCTGTTCTTAGTATCAGCAGTTGTTTGTTGCTTAAATTTCGTATAAGCCACAGCTTGGCCTAACCGGATTGTACAAACTGTTGTTGGTTTTCGTTGCTCAAGTCCGATTCAATATTGTGTTGGTTCAACGTGATCACTATCGCGTTGGTTCCATGTGTTCATAACCGCCGAGGGACAATGTCTTGGAAAAGGCATATAACACTTCAAAATTGATTGGCGGTACTTAAGTACCTACCTAGGTACATACAGGTAGGCACGATAAAAATGGAATAGCTCTATCCCCTCTTCTCTGCCACCCTCTTTCCACTTATTTCAACCAAACCATACAGTGTACTTTCTTACCCTTGGAGTTCGCAATTGTATTGCCCTATCTATTCTTACTTTCTCAGCAAGCTGCACCATGGAACCTCGAAATGAACTACACGACAATACACGTTCTCGGATAAACTCGATTTGTCAGGATATCCAGGCCATGTACGATGCTGGAACTCCAGTTTTCACGAAGGACAGCATACGGAAAATTGGCGAAGAACTTAAACATTTTCAAAACAGCGAGCATAGCAATGGTGCAAAGATTACGTTAAAGGGAATTAACGGAGTTGATTACGAACTATTTGTCGATCCTCCGATCTCTGAAAGGGGAGAGAATGAGTATGTCGGAGGCGCCACGTGGTAAGATGACACCACTATTATTAGTACCTCTCTTTATGCTAAAGTAAGCGACAGGGCGATTACCTATAATTCGATTATACACTACATCTAACTAGTTGCAGGAATATCGAATTTTTTAATTTCGAGAAAGCGTACCTCCCGATGTGGATTGGCGCCCCTATTAGGAGATTCGGTATAGGACTCGAATTCAAAAATCCGGTTACGCCACCTGAAGAAGATTTCAATATGTACCAGACTATTGTGCAACAATGGAAGACGAGCCAGCATTTCGAGCAAGTCCAGGATGTACTTGCTTCAGTCGAGATACCTTTCGCCGTGACTAAGGTTATAGGCCTCGGATTGGGCCCTCTTGTGGTTAAGTCGCGGGTGTTTGAGCGCTGCGTTTTTCAGCATGCACTAATTTCCGTTCTTCGCCAAAAATTCTCGATATCGTCAAGTGCATATGTGCAAGATCCGGCGTATACTCAACGGGATAGGAATATCCTACACTCGGCCGGATTGACAGTTCTAGAGGATCCACAGGGGTTGTTGGAATTAGACGAATATAGCATACTCCTTGCTATTAGCCCTAACATTCCGATAAAGGATATTGTGGCAGATATATGCCGCCCGGGCATTATTATATGGAACAGTCTAACCCCTAATCCAAGGCCCCCGAGGTAAGCCCAAAACTATATTTCCATAGTTAAATATTTTATTATGTGTATCTTTATTAACCTTCGATATCACGTTTCAGTCATGGCTCGAGGGTGAGAAAAATGATTGAGAACGAGTATTGCATTGTTCCGTTTCCCAATCACGAGAGTTTTCGAAATCTGGTCATGCTGGTTCGAAAATCTACCTGACCGCCCCCAAGCCGGCCGCTCCCGCTTCCCACGTCCTGATCGCCTCGGTAAATTACATATCCGTACCCTATCTTTCCGTCCAATTTGGAGCCGTTGGACTACACGACTCTAGTCTGTCGCCTCCGAGTAGCTTTGCAATCCTGCGGACTTCAGAAACCTGGGCACGACGCGTGGCCGCGTAAACCTTCGAAAGACGAAGGTAGCCTTCACCTTCAAGGTCTCGAGTGATACCTACTGGAATATCGACGCCCAATGTCCAATGGCCCGAGCGTAACTGACACGGAATTCCAAATCGATCAGGTACAAAGTCAACCACACCTTACCCCCCAAAAGTTCCCTCTCCTATCAAAATCTAGATATGAGCACCTGGACCAGCTAGTGAGGGAGATCAACATACATGACGCTACATATCTCGATAAGAGCGACGACAAGGTCCTAGAGTTGTGCGCACTTTTTGGCACGCTTATTTGGTCCAAGCCGCCAGCTCTTGAAGACTCGACAGTAGAGTGGTTGAGTAGATGGCCAGCAAGTATTGAACAGAAGCTACCATCTCACGAGGGAAGACTGCCTGGATAGCTGATTACGACGAGGCCTCCTGGAGCCTCCTGGGTTTCTACCAACCCTTCGGCGTGTAGATTCCGAATTTAATAGCGAGTCTCTTGCGCATACGTCGTGGTAGAGGAGGATCCTGTCTTTTTCGTTCTGTTTGGAATAATCATGTACCCCGAGGACACAAATTGAAGAGCTCTTCCTCGTAATTTTATATTCCAGTTCACAGTCGTATTGCGTTGAGATGTGCCCGCCACCGCCTAGCACAGTGCCTATTGTACTCTCGACACCCAGTCCCACGCCCGACAAGAAGCGATAAGGGTAGTGAATGCGGCTCCTGACAAGGCATGCCGCCCGAGGGGAGGTATTGTCCCGGTACACCGACCAATACCACGATTCCAAGCACGTACTACGTGAATTCGCTACCGCAACTTGTGCCTCGAGATACGCGAGGCACCTCTTCTTTCCATATCAAGGCATCTTTAACGTACATTCCTGTACAGGTTTCGTTAGGGAGGGAGGATGCAAATAGACAGGCGATCTGGAAGTGGCGAAATGTATGTGGCCGCACCTCTGTAGGGCTTCGGCCGCGTCGGCGCGGAGCTTACTGCCTCAGCTACCCAACCGGGAGAATCTTCCGAAGCTCCGCTGGAGTTGCCAAACTGGCTTCCTAGGTCTGGTCTCTGGTGGCGGAGACGAGGCATGTACGCCTACCGAGGTCGAATCGAGTGCTCCTGTTGCACTCGTTCGGGTGACGAAGAAAACACATATATTTGCCCCGACTGAGTTTCTTTTCAAGGACTCCAGAGGAAAGACCAGGTCTACGAAAAGGCTGACTGGTCCGAGACGACGCACAATGGACGTACCGTATGGGTCTACTATGATAGAATGCTACAACGCTACCGGCTAAGCGCTTCGTTGTCCAGCCGTACTAAGTATTAACAACAGTTCGCAACAATAGCAAGTTAGTCCCACGGCTCCGACTACTCGCATTTCTTAATATCGGTGATCGCCGTTGGTTTTGTTGTTGCACTCGACTCGTGCAGCATAAGCATATACGGCCTAGCCATTCGGAGCATATCGTCGATCCAGCAGATGTTGTCCAGCGATAGCTCTCTTGCTACTTTGTAGAGCGTTCGGCATAACCGCGTCGCTTGCTTCGAGAAGATCACGGACGGCACGCATAGCTCCCTCGGTATCCTACCGAATACCCGATGCTATAGCTTCTGCTGTTCTAACGACGAGGTCACCCGAAAGAATGTGTGCTAAGTATAGCTCAGATTCGGTCTGTAGAGGACGACCTAGTAGTGCAACGGGGTGCTTAATGCGCTGGTAGACGAGGTCTATAACTTGTAGAGCATTACGTTCCTGAGTGCAGCGGGCGTCGTGGGTGCAAGTATCGTTACACGTGGTTTGGTCGATGCAGTGCGCGTTGCTCCAGAAGACCCGAAGAACCGAACATTACAAGTGTTGCTAAGCGTAGTCTGGCTTTCGAGGGTGACGGCTGGATTGCCTGTAGCTATCTTCCCTGTTATGTTCACGTTCTACATTTTTGCGCTTACGTTGACTTTAGCTGCTTTGTTGGTTGTTTATGGAGCGATCTCGAGCGACTTCCTAGGAAGTCGCTACAGACCGTCCTGTAATGCATACTAAAATCCGTTTTCTAATAAACGGTCTTTGTCTTTGTGCAATTACTGTAATCCCCGGGCATCATGGATGATACCTGGTACCTAGTACTACATGATTATTGGAAATTATGCAAACTTTTTTGTTCGATACCGGGTTATGAAAACGCGGGTCTTACTCAGGATAGGGCTCATACTAAAAGCGGCGTGGCTGAGGTTGTAGTCCACCTAGACGTGCTATGAAAAATTACTACATATGCCCGCGCCCCACCTATTTATAGCGCGAGAGTACTCCTACCGGTATTCTAGCACATACCGGTACCCAGAGGCAGCGTTCACCACAAGCAAAGTAATACTTGACTTGATTTGTAAGTAACTTAACCAAGCAAAGCAAAGCAACGATTTTAAATTATTTGCCTAAGTAAAACAAATATTTTTATTGTTTGCAATTATTTGTAAGTATTTGTAAATAATTTTGCTAATTTTTCTAATTTTTTTATAAGGTATATTTAACGAGAAACTTATATTGCAAAGCTTCGTTACTAATTTTTATTTAGCGCTAACTGCCCTAAACCCTGCTGCTTGCCCCGTTAATTTTAATACCTACTAATCTAGTGTTTTTAGCACTTATTGGCTTAGGAGTAATTTAAAAGGTTTGTGGGTAGTAATGGAGGTAGAAGGTTATTGAGGTATACGGAGGCAATTAAAGCATATGAAAGCACTTACTATAAGGCTAAAAGAGCTGTTAAAATCAGGACCTATTTATTTGATTTATTTGTTAATTAATTGAGTTAAGTCAAGTAATAGATTTGCTTTAAGCAAAAAAAGCTGATTATTAGCTTNANTTATNGACTNAAGCTAAATAAAGCGCATTTTTTTTTTTTTTTTTTTGCTTTACTTTACTTTGTAGTGTACGCTGTATAGGAGTTCTTACGGTATCTGTGTCCAACAGTAACTTAGGTGTTAAGTTTGTCAAGTT